>CM054992.1:4344410-4406925 GCA_029030765.1 Salix suchowensis | reverse complement strand
AGAAACCTTTGATTTAGTTTTACGAAGAAATGGACATGATCTCAAACACATAGGATTAAGATTTGAACTCTAGATATGTTGGTTTAAAGGTATTTTAATTCCTTTGAGTCGTCATTTTTTGAATATCTTCTTTTATATATATTCAGATAATCCATATTTAAACCCTATGACATCGAGATTTCACTAACACTCGCTTCTCAACCTGTTTGTCTTTAAGCCTGTGAGTGATTAATATATTTAATATAATGAGAAAGATATAAATATTTGTTCTACAAGTATGAATTGATTATGCTTTTTGGTAATATATAAATTACTATACCTGGGATAACATGTTACACCTGGTTGTTAAATATCCACGTTTCGATATGAGCCTATATCTGTTGTGAATTGTTAGCTCTCATATTTGATTGATACCATGAGTTGAGCCTCAGATATGAACATGTTTGCTTGATATTAGAGATACTTTGTGGTGCTACCAGAATACCTATGCTAACTGTGTAGTGTTAGCCTTGTGCACATCGTATTCAAAACCCTAAAGGTCGGGGAGTCACCAACCCGTGGACCGATCCATCAGACTTGAGCCCATGCTCAATTAGAATTTCTGATTTTCCTAATAGCTTTACCTATACACTTTGTTATGACCATTTGGAGAAATGAAGAAAGTTAAATCCCAAGCCGATTTGATATTATACTTTCAGTATACATCTTTATGTGTATTAGACACATCTACTACCGAGTTTGCTGAACTCACCCTCATTATTTATCATTTTCAGGGTTTAGTTTAAGAAGGTGTCATTTTTGTCCAAACTCTTGAACCTAGTTATTTTGAAGTTATTGATATTTCTGTTCAGGTGTTCATTAGTGCCCAATTCATAACTGAGATAGACCCAACTTTTGTGAGAAAAGACAATCAATTTATGTTATAAAGTTTCAAGATATTTCCATTACAAAGTATAACTCTGAATAGCGGATCTAGCTAAAGAATGATGCATGTCAGTGAGCTTGCCCGTGATAGGTGTGGAATCGAGGGGGACTGTTGATGTTTATGTGCCACACGATCCTGGATTCGGTCGTGACAAAATTATTAACATGGTAATATTACGAGAATATTTATCATCAATTCCCGTAAGATCATTACATTCTGTTGCTCAAATTTATATATATATATATATATATATATATATATATATATATATATATATATATATATATATATATATATATATGTGTCAAAAGACTCATCATAAAATTTCATCTTAATCTAACAATCGAATTAAGAGATATGATTGATATTGTAAAATTATTCATTATTTAAAAAAAAAAATCTGGCTGAAATAGAACGAGCGGAACGAAACCGGTATGTTTTGGCCGAAAAATACAGAACGAGACGAAATTTAAACCGGGGTAAAAACGACGCCGTTTTGTCACGTTTCTTTAACTAGTACGAAATGTTTCGGCTGAAATGGCCAAAACGGAACGAAATTGACAACTATTCAATAGATGAGGGGAGAATTTTGAACCTAATTGAACTGAGCAAATAATGATTAATTAAGGCCAAATACAGAATTCTCAAGTTATAAATATGTGAGAAGAATATTATCTTCTTGGCAAAGAAAAACCTTCCTCCCGACATTCAGTTCTAATATCTTGCATAAGCTGTTGAAGAAGACTAGGGTTATTTGTAACAACAGCATCGACATGCTCAAACAACAACTTCCGCATAGAATCCACGTCATCAACCGTCCATGCATATGCCTTTTTTTTCCTTCTGTAAACATGTTCAGATATAATCATGATCATCACAATAGTTTGCGTGCGCAAAATGATGCATGGTTTAGAATGCAATTCAAACCTGTGGAGAATTGCCACTAACTTTTCATCGATCAATGGATGGTAAACACCAACAACACCAGCATCCTTCATTCTCAATAATTTCATTTTAATGCCTGTATCAGGATCCACCATGACTATATAGCCCACCTGAAAGAAGACCGGAATTTGCATAAAGTTGAATATTAGTAAGAAAATAGAAACACATAACATCATTGATTTAAGAACCCACAAGAGTTAGCATAAATGTTTAATACTTGACCCAAGGTACATGACTTCCTCATATGGATATCTTATGGATTGTGGGCCACCAGGTTGGGGGACCTTTTCCAGAGAGCAAGGTTGGCTCTGTTGTTGGCTCTGTTGATCTAAGGGGTAGAGGGACCTAGGACAGCTTAGTTCTAAGCAGTGAGGTTTATTTGAGGTGAACTGAAGGAACCCACAGATACCCCCATTGCTTATAAATTTATATTGTGTGTAAAACACACACACACACACAATACCAATTTCCGTCCAAAACTTAGTGTTATAGAACATGTACTTCTAACATCTAACATTTTGATTTAGGGACCTAGATCGCACAGGTAACATGAACAAGTTGATTCTTCAAGTTTCAATGTTGCAGCTAAAAGCTACAGAAAGAAAGCTAAGATCTGATAAGAAAGGATTTGTATTTGCTATATATGATCAGCTGAGGAGTGCAGTTGAGCCCAGCTCGGGAGTTAGTAAACAACCACACCAAAACTAACACACACATTTCTCTTTATGAAATAAAGCATAGACCCCAAATAACAGAAGAGGCCAGGTAATGGCACTAGTCCCAGCTTTATCTAATCCAAACACTTATCTTTGTCTAATACTCAAAACTAGTCTAAATTACCATACAAAGATAAACTAACCATGTCTCAAGCAACCAATCAATTCTAAAATAATTAGCTCCATGATATAGAAACAGCCGAACTGATTTACCATGACATTCGACTTTAGTTTGATTATGTCTCTTGCCAGATTGTCACTTTTTGCCCAAATAAGGCAATTCTGGCACTGCAACCGCTCAACCTGAAAACTTCAGCAATCAAACATAAGGACTACATTACTAAGAAAGACATGTTTACTAAAATTCTATGTTAGACAATTTAACATGATTATCACAGGGCCAAAAGACCAATACTGATAATGGAAGCTTCCCATTCATCAATAGCATCATTTTTTCAAGTAAATTATTCAGGGCTAACTGTTCTCTATGCATAAGGCCAACTTCTTAGATTAAAATCAAATGTTAAGGAAATGCAGCATCCATCAAGAATAGCTGGGTTATTACTCAACAAGTCCTCACAAAAAGCTGCATAACCACTTTCCTTTAACTTTTATAGGCCTGAATGGTAAAATAAGTAACTACAATCCAGTACTAATACAGTAACAACTGTGGGAAATGAATGCTGTTATGCATTTTACGTTAAACTATCAAAAGAATAGAGCACATGCATAATATCAAAAATGAAAAGATAGAGAGCAAGAAGAGACTCACAACAGCGAGAATATCCTTCGCAAGTCCCTTTTCATATGATGGAGGTCCAACTTTTGCATCCAGAATCACCTGCTGAACTGAACTTGATACCAACTAGAAATTTATGTAAAATATGGTCAGAGAAATAATGCTTATTGCCAAAGATCATAGATAATAAAACCAAAAACAACAGTGCATGTGACTTTTAATTTAATTAGCACAATTGTGAAAAAGCAAGTGCAATTGTAAGAAGTAGAATGGTGGGAGGGAGAAAGAGAGGAAGGGTCCAGGGAATACCATCAAAGCCTCTTCAATAGTGGGAACTGTATGATTATGAAAATCCTGTGCAGACTGGTGATGTACACCTAATTCTTTAATCTACAACCACAAACTAACATACAGTCTTAATCAACAGAACTCATAGATGTTTTCCAATATTAATGACAAATACATAAAATCAAGATTAAAAATGTCATTAGTTACTCTACTGAATCAACTTGTGGATTCCAAAAACAGAAAAGGATCCCTCTTGGTTGAGATAAACATAAACATCTGATAAGTTCACCAAGTGACCTAGAGCATACATATAAATCAATATGATTGAAGACGGCAAAGTTACATAACTAAGGAAAAAAAGTAAGATTTTGAATGTTTTATTTTAATTATGGACAAGATAACAAAATTCTAATTGGATTGGTGGATCATTTTTCAGTCATTCATTGAATGATAAATCACTACAAGTGACAGATAGACAATTTAAATAGCAGAAGATTCAATATTTAAAAATTGTATCGAAAATGACTGGAAAGGTGGAAACAAGTCCAGGTATAATTTGATCGTTATGTGCAAATCCAAAATCCTTGTCTACATACATAGTTTAAGACTTGAAAAAAACGGACTTGCACTACTCAGCATTTGAGGAGGTAAAAAGTAACAAGCACATTACAAAAATAACTGCATTCACTATAGCAGTATCTGAGGAACTTTAACAACATAGTTGAAAATATAGCTAAGTCAACAATTCTAACCTCTTTCATGCTCAAATGCCCAACTTTAGAAGTATTGTCACCAGTTAACCTCTGCAAATCCCTGGCTGTGTCATGTGAAAATGAAGATTCCGAAATGCAGAAATATATCCTCATATACCAAGAATCTAAAGCTATTAAACTTATACTCGAAACGAGGACGTGATCCATCTTCAAGTAAAAAAGTCGAAGATGAATTACCACATATTCATAACGTGAGGTTTGAAATGGAATACAAAACGATTATTCCTCAAATCAAATGAAAATTAAATCGGGATGCAAAAGGTAGAACTATATATCTGTACCGATGACATAAAAACTACGTAGAGCATCCAATTTACATAAGCAGGCAATAAATTACTGTTTCAATGATCATTTAGATTCTTAAACAGACTGGAAAGGAAAATAATCCGAATATACCTGTCATGGAGAGCAAATAAAACCCCATCCTTAGAACGAGAAACATCAATCTCAATGCAATCTACTTTAGAACGAAGTGCTAAATGATACGCAGCCATCTACATATGTGTAATAAAAAATAAAACAATAATAATAAAAATTCTGCTTTTTTTATTTATTTTCTTTTCTCTATAAAAGAAAACATAGGCTTACAGTATTAGGGAAGGCATTGAATGAATCGCCACCATGAGCACAAACAAGTGGCGGATCATTAAGCCACCCACACTTCTTTAATTGCGTCTGCACAAACATTTCAAAAAGAAGAAGAAAAATAATGAAATCAACTAAAAAACTGAAAAGGAAAGCAAGATTGATTGAAAACTAAAAATATGAGAGAGAAAAGGGGTTACTTGATGGAGGCGACGGAGCTTGAAGTGGAAGAAAATGGGAGGCAGTAGAGCAATGATGGCAAGTATTATTATGATATACCGAAATGATTTTCTTGAACCCGGAAAATTTTAGTTTAGGGAATCGATTATAGCGCCAGCGGCCTTGATGTCTCTGTAGCAGAGATGGCTGATGTCTCCTCCCTCCTCCTCCTCCTCCTCCTCCTCCTCCTCCTCCTCCTCCTAGTCTAGTTGAGATCGCCATGTGGACACTCTCCCTCTCTTAACTGATGACCTCCGAATTAAAATTAAGAAGCTTCTCTTCGCTTTTTTACAGATGGAGAGGAGACTCTTTTAAGTCTTCTTCTTTTCCCCCTAAATCTGAGCTGAGTTGTAACTTAGTCCTTATAGTTTAATATCACTAACTAATTGGTCCCTAGTCATCAGTCGATTTACTGTTTTTTTTTTTCATGTTTTTATTTTTATTTTTAGTAAATGTAATAAATAAATGAGAAGTAAAGAGCATCAAAAATTTATATTTTTATGTTTTTCCCTAGATACATTTCTTTCATGGGTACATAGATATTTGAGATTTTAAATATAAGAGGAAAAAATAGATTAAATTAAATTAAATTAAATGGTAGGAAGTGAGGAGAAAATGCTTGTGCTAGGCTATTTTTTATCTCTAGAGTTCGTGTATATAATTTAAGAGTTGTATATACTAACTTATGACAAGTATTTATAAATCCATTCTTTAAACTAATTTCATGAAAAAAATAAATTTCCATGAGAAATATTCTTAGAAAACATGAGAATTTTTTCTCTATATATAAATCTATCAAAAGAATTTACTGAATTTTCAACAAATTTTCCCTTATATCAGGAGATCCCAACTTATCAACATAAACTTGTTTTATTCTAATAAAGTTTTCCTTAATTTTGATCCAATGTTTTAATGACAACATTTATTATCTTCATATCATAAATTTCATATAACAACACACAACATAAATTTTTGTAAAAAGAAAGCTTAATATACACTTATATAAATACCAATAGCTTATCTTTAATTAACAAGTTACCTGAAGTGTACATGGTTTCAAAATACACAAATAATGTTCCTAGACTAGATTAGCAAAAGATCGAATAAAAGCAGGATTCATTTCTAGCATGAATACGATGGACCTCGACAAATACAACATATGATGTAAATTTTTTTTTAAAAAAATAATAATAACAATGACAATAGAAGCATTAATAGATTTTTCATTTTTTTTTATGACAATAACATAACAAAGCCTTTACACACATTTATCTATTTTTCTTTATCAATTTCTACCTTAATATTATGTCTAATGTTCATCATTCAATGATGCTCTCTATGTCATTACCCATTTCCATTTGACGTCATAACCCATCACCAAAGGATGGTCCTCAAATAAATACTGATATCAAGGTGTTCTTATTAACAACATCATTCCATCCTCTTTTTCTTAAAATTAACTACTTATAATACTTAATCAAGTCCATTTTAATATTTTCATTCTTATTTGTTATACATTATAAACCAAGATAGGAGTACAAAATCATAAGAAACTAACTTTTTTAATAGCAAAATGAGTTAGAAATATAGGTTATAATTGACTCAAATTTTAGTATTGACTTGCTTTTTATGGTTGATTTTAGTGGCATTATCAATGAAATAAAAAAAATTAATAGATAAATAATTGATACAAACAAAAATAAATTTAAGGGAAATATTTTAATTAGTTTATAATTTAAAAAACTAGCTTACCAGTGAAATAAAAATGATATAAATAAATAATTGATAATATGAATTTAAGGTAAACATTTTATTTTGTTTATAATTTAAAAACCGAGCTCATTGCAATATTTGTTTTTAGACGAAGAGATTCTAGTTTTTTGAGCACTCTAAAATTGTAAAAAACCCACAATTAATTCTAAATTATTATCAAATTCTTGTAATTTTTAAATTCAAGAAGGATAGAACTCTATTTTTTTCATCAGGATTAAGAAACGAATTCTAGAATAACAATCCTAATTTTATATAAACTTTTAAATTTTAATTATTAAGTTTTTGTTTGAGAATATATTTGTGGTTATTTTTATTTAAAAATATATTAAAATAATATATTTTTTTAAATATTTTTGACATCATAAAAATTATCTAAAAATATATATTTTTTATTGTTTTTTATAAATATTTCTGAAAGCAGAGGGCGTAAATTAGAAGTTAAAAAAGATCTCTCAAAGTGCACTCACGCGCAAAGTGCTTCTGTGCCAGTTGGGTACAAACGGCAAACGACTCTCATTCTCCCTCCAAAACTTTTACACTCCTCTCTCTTTCTCTCTCCAAAAGGTAGATTTTGAATCAGTTTCTTTCAATTTTTCTGGTCTCATTTCTTTTCAAGTATACTAGCAATTACCAGGGATTTTTCTGTTTGATTCGGGAAATCAGGCATTGAAGATGGAGGAGTATTTGCATCACATGAAGACTCTTCGCTCTCAAATGAACGGTAATCAATCTCTCTCTCTCTCTCTCTCTCTCTCTCATAAATCAACAACAGAAGCTTAATTTCAAAGCATTTGATCTCAAGTTTAGTTATTTCGAAATTGCGCGACTACTAGTAGCTGTAGTAGTGGCAGTGATGTAAATTGAAATGAAATGGTTTTACAGAAGTGGAAGATCAAGCAGCGAAGATTTCAGTTGAAGAGCAGACTCAGATCACTACCATTCAAACCTTGGAGAAAGACCTCGTTTCTGGTTCGTGTTTCCTTTTTTTATTTTTACAAAAATTACTTATTTGTTTATAATTTCTTGTGTAACCTAACTTGTTAAGTTTCAATATTCCCATTATCTATTTCTTAATATTTTAATAATCGATTTAGAATAACTGTAAATACTGCTATCAGTGTCGATTATTTTATCTTTCGCAGTTACTTTTCAGTTTTTTCCTTCTAAAATTCTCTCGTTCTCTAAATTTAATTTGCTTGCTATGGAATAACTGAGGGAAACTATTTTCTTCGATTTACTGCTACAGTTTTGGAAAGCAAAGAGCCAAAAATATAACTGCTAAAGGCTTAAAATATGAGACGCTTAATTTGAATTTGTAAACATCAATTGTGATTTGTTAAAGCTAGAGCGACCTCGAAATATCGAAATTAGTGACAACTGTAATTTGCTCAAGCGACACGACTAGTTGCAGGTTATCAAGTCAAAGTCACTTAGAATGAGAAATTTTTTATGTTTAGGATTTGTGATCTGCAGATAATGCTAAATATGACCAGCCTTGCCTCAGCATTTTGATTTACTTTGATATTGAGTTTCAACTTTCAAAACTATTGTGCTCAAAGTTCAAAACAAGTTTTTGATTTAAGTTGTTTAATGATATCTGATCGTTAATGTCCTCTCAATTTTTTCTCTAAATTTTGCAGCAAAGTCTGAAATAAAGCGACTCAAAGAAGATACTGAGCAGATGATGAAGGCAAGGGGGGAGATATGCTCACAGATATTGGAAAAACAGAGGAAGAGTGCTGTTTTGGACTCTGATTCACACACCCTTGCTCAGGTATTCCAAGAGTATCATGAATCCACTACAAGAAGTAATTCAACGAAAAAAAAATGAGGAAAGAAAACAATTTTGTTCTTGGGATGATTTATGATCACATATCATGATTCTACCCTTTAGTTTCAAGACATGTGCGATGCAGTCAGGCTACAGATGAAAGTGGAGGATAGACATAAGAGAAATTTCTTAACATAAAATCCATGATGAGCTAGCATGTGCAACCTATAAATTTCTTGAGCTTTTTTACCATGTCTTTGTTTCTCTATCAATAAACAAACAAATAAATAAATAAAAGTCAGTGTTTCTGCATTAAACTATTGGTTGCTAACCCTGCAAAATGGAAATAATTTGAAAAATAACTTAAAAATGAATTAAAAAGAAATAACTAATAACTCAAAACAAAAAGAAATTAATAAAAAACAAGCTAGAGGACAATCTAGCAAGGAATCTTGGAATAATGTGGTCTCCAAAAAACTTGCTTATAATGACTGGGGAAAATACTTTTTAACTCCAAAATCCAATTCATGTATAATAAATTGTAGCATGATAACCATAATTGATCTTTGATCTTGTTTAGGACATTTCTTTGTCGATCAAAATCTTTAAATTAACTCTGCTATTCTCACTTATTTGTTTCTTCTCTTTCTTTGATGGGGATATTGCCATGTTACTTCTGTGAATGCCTTTTGAAGCCCTTTATATTATAGCTTTTGGATTACTCATATTTCATCTGAGAATGTAAGTTATCATGCTTTTTAAATAGTGCTAAAAAATGCTAAACTGTATCATGCTTTTTAGATAGCGGTCTAAATTTGTAATTCATGTTGCAAAACTATGATTTCTTTCACTTGAAGTTTTGTAATGTATGATTAAGGAAAGTTTTATATGCATCAAAACCTGCCACCTAACAAGGTACTAGCATCTTGAGATGAGACATTTTTAGTTTCTCACAAAGCAAAGTTCAAACCTTATGAGCAAAAAAGCAAATGGAGGTCTTCTTGCTTGTCCTTAACTCTATCATGTTTTATTGAAAACTACAATGACTACATCAATCATCATATAAATACCAATACAGGTCAAATTGTGATGGTTGAAAATTTTCTGTGGTCCTGCTTTGCATTATCTGGTTCCTTTATTGGCAAGTTATATGGCTCATTTATTGTACATGTTATATGGTTCCTTTATTGTACGCTATTTTTTTCCTTTCCAAAATGGTGCATAGAGTGATGGATTCTTATGTGTGTGTGTGTATCTTTTTCCATAATCCCATTGCGGGGTTGATGCACCCGTTAAATAATGCACACATTTTATGCATGCAAAGTTCATTTGGACTTTTTTTAACCATAAGTTTAAGGTCTGGAATGACATCCTTTTGTTGACAACGAGGAGTTCTCCTATCTTCCCTCTTTCTTGAACTGTTTCGCTGCTTCTCTTCCCACTAACATCTTGAGCGACCAGAACTTCAGTCACTTACATCAGATACAATGCAGTCCACTAGATTTCACATTTTTGAAAAAGTACAAGGAGAGAAATTGGGGCTGTCAAAACTGCAGGAAATGTACATGAGAATATTGAGCTTCAATCCTTCTATTAGCTTTGATTGAATAGTTGATTGAGGCTCAATGTTATGATTACAAACATTTTCCTTATGGTAGCGTGAGAGTATTTTTTGATGGAGTGTAGGTGGAATATGTGCATCACAATATTGATCTGTAGGACTTCCTATATATATTGAACTTAAGGTGATATCATGTATGAAATAAATGGGTGTTTTGTCAAGGAAATAGTTTAAGCTAGTCATTTCGTGATTGTCTAAAAACAATCAACACCTAGGTCTCAGGTTATTGATTCAGTCCAACTTTCTATTTCTTAACATGCAGACATTGGAGCTTATTAAACAGGAAAGAGTCAATTTGTCTGCCAGACTTGTAGAGAAAAGGTTATTGAGGGCACAAATTTAGGTGATCAAATTGTGTTAAAGCTCACGTTAAAATACTGATCAAGAATTTGATGCATTTGCCACAACAGTGCTTACTATACAAAGGTTGCAGATGACATCAATTCCAAATTGCAACAACAACAGGTGTGATTTTGAAACCCCTTGCAATTTCTCCCCATTCTCAACCTGCAAGAGTGTTACGGTGTATTTTTGACTTTGTGCAGGATTGGGTCAACACTCACAGAATTAGTGGAGAAATGGGAGAGCATGGATTGGTACTTCTTGCTAAATTCGTTTTTCTTTCTCTTATGTGTAAGCAACACTAATTACTTAAAGAAGCGAGGCATGAACTGAAGAACTGCAGCATCAAATTTGAACAAACCTGAAAAATTAAAGACAGATGCATGATAGGAGCAAACAAGATGAACATTTAGTGAATAAGCTTCTCACAACAATAAACACATCTATGGGCTTTAGATCTTCCAATTTCTTATCTTTTCATGCTCTCTATATGGATCAAACTGGAAGGTTTGATTCTTACACTAGTTGCACAACCTTGTCGTGAAATCTTAATATATGCTATTGAACAATCCCAAACAGTAGAGCTTTAGAATAGAGTGGTTCATATGATTTCTCTTATTATTTTGCTTTAGGCTTTTTGGGGAGCATCTTTAGCTGATTTTTAGACAGATATGGGTGATTTGGAGGCATTTCTTGTTCATTTTATTCTCTCATCTATATACTATCATAAAAGAGAGTAGTTCTGTGTCAATTCATTGAAAACTAGCCCAGCAGACAATGATAACAAAGGACTTAAGTGACTTCTGAAAAAGACAAAAACACTGAGTAAAAATGGGATTGAGTGCTGTTTTGTAAAGATGCAATGAACAAAAGTACAAATAGTAGGTATTCTCATTTCTAAATGCTGTGAATATAAAAAGAAAGGGAAAACAGAGAGTAATAGGGGTTCCTCATTTAAATCATATGAATCAGTGGAGAAACTATGGAAGGTTTATGTGTTAAAAGTAAAATTAGAACCACCTCGATAAAATGTTGCAAGATAATTGTGAGTGACCCTTCATAATAGTTTATTATTAAACTTGTACCTTAGTTTCTTCAGGTGAACATGGACCCTTCATAAGAGTATTATTAAATTTGTACCATAGTTTCTTCAACTGAATATCATCTTAGTTACCAGTTTCATTATAAGAAATCCTTCTTTAAGTGTGTAGTGATACTTTTGAAGCTTAGTTTCTTCAAATAACACCATCTAATTATTTATTTTTGATGTGATTTGCCTTTTCTTTTTCTTTTTTTCTTTTCTACAAATTATTGAGTAACAATGAATGTACTTTCCAATGATGAGAAGGAGGTTTAAGCGAGAAAGGGCATGCATAGCTTGATCTATTCATATCACATTGTTTGATATGAAACTTCTTGAAAAACAGGATACTAAAGCATAAATATATCAGTTAATTCAAATTACTTAGAGTTAGTCTATGTGTTTGCTTGGTTGTATAGCTATTCAATCAACAAGAATGTTATTCCAGCAACCAGAAAAAAAGAAAAGAAAAAGAAAAAGAAATGCAGAGAAAAGATTCATTGACTGGAAATATCAAATAACACATTCATCAGTGCCAAAGCATTGGTGGAGGAGGTGTTAGAATTTCGTTATTCTTCTATAGAAGAATATCAGTAGGTATCATCATCATCATCATCATCAACTTTTGTCCTGTAAAAGATAATTTTTTTTGAAGAAATATGTTGAAAATTGTTGGAAGGCCGAGTCCCCAAGAATAGTTCTTGAGTTTATCTATTTTGCATGATTAAATACAAATATAAATAACTGCTCTCTAGCTTGACTAGGACTTAATTATGTGTATATTACTTTTGGAATTCATATAATTCCACTTCAAATTTCATATAGTAAGATCCATATTGCACTATTACTTATTTGAGTTGGATTACAAATTCTTTTGCTTCATAGTATTGCAGGAAGCGCCTTCTATATGGCCCAAACTAGTATCACAATTAAATTTCTTTCTTAACAAAAACCAAAAAATGAGCCTTCTAGTTCCCAATCATGCAACTACTGCTGGGATTGATGCTCAAACTGGACCACTCAGGGGGGTGTATTTTGCCCAGCTATCTTGGCTTTGGTTGATTCTTAGCTTCTTTAGATTATCTTCTTCACTGTCATTTTAACATTTGATCTTTGAATGTTTTGAATATTTACTGATAAATGTATCATCACAAAAACACTAATTAGAAAATTTACAGGCAAAGGAAAAGCTAGACAAGCAAATGGTTAAAACTGAAGGTATTGCTCTTTATTTCTTGTACATGCTACTAGAAATAAGTGGCAGCTAAATTTTTTAAATATTGTAGCTCTTAATTATTTCAATACTAACTCTTGTAGCCTTTCGATATTTTGATCTCTTTATGTCAAAGTTAACTAAGAGTGAACCATAACATTCTAAGAACATGATAGGTTTCTAGGTTGCAAGTGGTAAATGCAGGATATTGGGATTTATCTAACAACAGAAGATAAACAAAGGCGAAATTTAAGCTTTTAGATCTCTTAGAGAGTGGTTTGCTTGTGGCACAGCTTTTAAAAACTCTCCCTCATGGGTAGTCCCCCGCACATGGTTTGCAAATCCCAAAATTATATTGGAAATGCCTCAGGATTTGAAGTCAGGGTCTTCCTGTTTTGGTGTAAATTGTGATGTGTGGATAGAACAATGAAAGGGAAAAGTCTATCATGTTTAAGGCTCAAAGAAAGAAAAGTAACAAGTGAAAAGGGAATGTCTGTATATCCTAAAAACCTCTCGTCCTAGCTATGGTTATGTAACCTCTTGTCCTAGCCTTGGTTATGTATCCTCTTGTCCTGGAAGTGGGGTATCTATCACTTTCATCTCATATTCTACCTTTCTTGCAGGGAAGTGTGCCATTGATAATAACCTGATCATGGATAATCTGGTAAAAAACCTTCACCCATAAGTTAAAATGTACGACGAGCTACAATTTCTGAGTGAATCCTTTGAATAGCAGGGGAATGATGCAGAAAAGAATCTAATCGCCAAGCTGGACTCTGCCAAATCCAAGCTTGTTAAAATTGCACAAATGAAATCGAAACTTGTTGCAGAGAACAGCAAGGTTGCTTGTTTGAGTAAATTTCTTGCGCACAGATTTATGCTTCACATGATACATCCATTTACTGGATGGTATTTATGCTGATTTTTAGGTTCACTTGGATAGTAATTTTCTTGTTTCTAGATTTTGTTTTTGTTAATTCTCTTCAAGTGAGATCTCCATTTTTTTTTAGAATCTGTCTAAAGTACTTGTTAACTTTTAATTGCCCAGCCTAAATATAATCTTTTCTTCATTTTAATGTTATATCTCAACAATTTTAAGTGGAAAGCTAGATTCCCATTTCGCTGATTTTAGAGTTGCCTGAGAATTAGAAAGTTGTTACTATTCTAATTATGGTCATTTAAATTAAACTTAACTGGTGTTTTATTGTTACTATTCTAATTATGGTAATTTAAATTAAACTTAACTGGTGTTTTATTGTAGATACCTAAAAACCATGTTCAACTTTATGCCCCAACAGAAGTAAATGAATTTTTTCTCTTAGAAATGAGCTATCATCATTATAAGCCTTATTTTATGTTTCAGATACTCCTTGCAAAAAGGAATTTTTTTCAAGTTCATTATTTTTCCATCTGATGTGAAAAACAGATAGTGACTTGAAGCAGTCGACCTAGCCATATATGAATAATAATTACTCTAGCTTGGCATTAAACCCTCCAGTCGTCTTTCAGAAAAGAAAAAGAAAGTGATTTAGAAATGAATTTGTAGAGGAGAGCTAACAAATCCATAAAACTATAATACATATTTTGCTTCTATCTTTCCTTTAATGTAGTGATTTTCCATGAGTCATTGCTGCCTTATTCCAGATGAAGCAGTTTATTGAGCAGCTGAAATGCAGTGCCAAAGATTTTAAGGTTAGATGCTTAATCAGTACATATATGTGTGCATAAACACATGTTTGTGTGCGAATTTGGGTTCAGGTTATTTTGTTTCGAGGCATCAATTCATTGCCAAAATTTAAAGTTTCTGGAATTTCCATCCCTATATTTGTTGTCCCGGCACCACCTTTATCTTTGTCCCCACTGTTTTGATTGTCCAGTATTGGTATTCCATATAGTTATTATCGAGCTTCCAAGCCTAATGAACCTAACAAAATGATGAGTGGCTTTTACTACTATGCTTACATGTTTCTCCTCTGTGTAACTTTAATTTATGAACTCTTTCTCGTATGTAATTCTTATGCTTGACCACTCTACAAATATCTTTGTGACTGTAGACAGAGCTCTTGGAGATGGACATTAAGACCTTGGAAGTAGAATACGAAGCTCTTTTATCAGATAAAGCTGGAGAAATCGATTATTTACAATCCCTGCAAAAGCAAATTAAGCAATTCAAGGTAAATGTTGTCAACAGCTTTTTGCTGCATTTTGCTGAAATCAGGGTCTCATAATACTTGATGATTTGGTTGTGAAAGAAGTGGCCAAAGCTGGGTTTTCATTGGGAAGGCCCCTCAAATGATGGGTAATATTAGAATCCATAAGTTCCATGCATAGAATTCCTGTTTTCTGAAAATCTACAATAATTAAGTAATTGAAAAAAAAGATGCTTAGTTTGACTTTACTTTATTAATGCTGCAATCATCTTAAAATATTAGTAGACATGTGTTTGGTGGCTTTTGGTACCAAAGTGTCGTGATCATGGGTGGTAGTAGGGATTTCAAAAAAACTGACCAACCAAGAAAACCGTAAAAATAAAATAAAATAAAATAAACTGAAAACACCAAACCAAGAGAAAAAAACTGATTTAAAAACCATAAAAATCATTTGGTTTGGTTCGGTTTCAGTTTCAAAAACTGCAATTTTGTAAAGTGGACAGGATCAGACCAAATGTAAACCAGCTTTAAAAAAGAAGGTTTGAATTGAAGCCTCACTTAACCCTAAAACATTCCCCCCTTTCCCAGTGCATTGACAGAAGTCACCACCAGACAGCCACACTCTCCCCTCAGCCTCCCTGCCATTGCCATCTCTTCCCTCTAGAAACTTGAGAGATCAGTAGATTACATTTCCTAGAGAAATTTCTTTGTACACTCTGTTCAAAATGGAAATGGAATTCATATTTTCTTTGGTTTTGGACATGCTCATAAACTATTTGACCATTATCCACCTAGTTTTGCCTATCGATTCTGTTTCACGTGAGGAAAATTAGGTCCATTCTCTTACTGTCCAGTGCTTCTTATCATACTATCTTCTGTTAGTTTTCAAACAATATATGTACTTTGAAGGACCTTAAAAGTAAGATTTGTGGTTTCTATTTTTCTTACTTGTTATTTTTCTTGTCACTTGACTTGAATCTTTTTAATGTTTTTGGGATTTTTTGGATTTGTATCGTGATTTATTTGACCAGCTTAAGAACCCTTAATTTTATTCATCCTGATTGTGAAAATGAGAATTCTAGTGGTGTTCCCATGCCAGGAAATCATTTGTTATTTTGTGTCCAGGTTTTCTGGTTTTTTAATCCAAAAAAACTGACCATGACATAATCAAACTGGTTCAGTTTGAACTGGTTTTCGGTTAGGTCTGGTTCATTTTTTTAAGAAAAAGCATCTCCTGGTTCGGTTGAAAGTTTTGGCCCTGAACGAACCTGACCAGATGGTGAACACCCCAAGTTGGTACTGAAGTGTTCATGTTCATGAGTTCCTCTTCGTACAGGATATTTCACATACGATCAAATGTGCTTGTGGAGTGGAATACAAGGTGGCAGTGGAGCTTTGTGCATGATTTGATCAAGGACATGAACCATGGATAAGCAGGAAGGCTTAGGATATCGATCATTGGCTGGCTCTTGTGCTGGTAACTGTGCACTCTAATAAGAAACTAGTACTGTAAAACAATAGTCTGTCTGTAAGCATATACTAATGTGGATGTAGCTGGTAGTATATAGCGAGTTAGAGTAATCTCACTGGTATCTTTTTTGAACAATAGGATATCATATGATGCTGTAGACATTACTGGTTTAAGAGAATGCTTGTGCAAAAGGGCTTATCAAATGTAGATGAGAACATATACATTTTCCTTTAAATAGCATATGAATCCTCTTTATATGATGCTCAGAAATCAGAATAAAGGTCTTGTCATATGCTGATTTCTTACGAGCTTATTGTGCAACTATAATCTAGGAAGAGATGTCCACTCTTCTAAAAATAGGGATGTATCCTTGCTTTTTGTTGCCTATAATTATATGCAAATCACTGTTAGGATGAGGAAAGAGAAATAGAGCAAGGTTAAATATCACTTGATCCCCATTGACACTAGAGCTGCTGAGATATCCGCAGCTTCATAATTTTCTTCCACGAAACAGATGCTAGAGCTTCCTTGGGGGACGACGTCTTCTCTTTTAAAACTTTCTTCACTATGAAGAAGTTTCTCACTGCCGTACTCCACCGAGCCTCTTAAAATAATGGTCTTGTGGAGGCCAGCCAGCAGGTCTTCATAATCTGTATCACCTCTTCCACCCACAAATACAACCATTTTAGAAAGATCAATACCCCACCTAACTGAAAGGTACCTGCATTAAACATGAAATCATCTAGTGTAAGCTCTATGATTTTCATATCTTACTGATAAGCTGTAGTGAATTCTTTCACACGTATTATATTTTAGTAAAAATCACGGGTCCAACCTCAGGGCTTGTGTTCTTGATGCAAACAATGGGGTCACATTTAACCTTGATGCTGCATGTGTATAGACAATGTTGCATCGTAACCCTCTCATTCGGAGCCTCTGGCGAAGCTCATATACTTTTCGTGTCTGCAATTTATTCATTGTAAGTCTTATTAGTCATTGTTGGGTAGAATGTGCAGGCATTTTTTTTTATCATTGGAAGTATCTCACCTTGACTCCTGGTTTGATGCTGTAGGAGTAGCACCTAGAACTAGATGCCTTGATGTACTCCTTGATGTCATCTTCAGCCCCATCTTCTGTTCTTGCTAGCCTCATTACCATTGACCTCACATTTTCACCAGGCCACCTGTAATCCACATGAGCTTCATAGTCCACATCAACCACCATATCTCTCCATGGGTAATACATATCGCCTCCACTATTACATATTATCGCATCAAAATCTTCTATCTTTACTTCACAACATCTCAATGCTTCCATAATTTCTTGTAAACTTGAGCTAGTGGCCAGCACAAAGCCTATCCTACCCATGCCTAGACTCTGTCCTCCAGCTTTCATAACATTCTTGATAATTTCTTGAAAGGTCCCTGTGGGCTGTCCGTTGAAGCTATAGCAATCAGTGGCTATCACAAAGAGCATCTGCCTTCTGCCAGGAGTGTAGGTGACACGCGCATTGCCACTGGAAGGAGCCATTTGGGTAATGGCTTCAATAAGTTTCTTCTGTTTGTTTGTTGCATCTAGCTCTCCATTAAGCTTGTAATCTCCCTCTATGGAGAATCTCAAAGATAGGTCTTCCATGCCCTTTAGAGATTCACTCATTGGTTCTTCAGGAATTGGTGCGATTTCAAGACGGGCTGTTGGGTGGCGGTTCCTGCAGTGTTCAATGTGGGAGAGGTAGTTGCGGCAGTGTTCTGGCCATGAAAATCTGTGTATGTTCTTTAAGGCCATTTTTTCGGCATTCAGTCCAGAGGTTCTTGCCTGCAACAAGCTTTAGGAGGGCGTCTGCAATGGCCTTTTGATCATGAGGATCAACTAGCAGGCCATTGTGAAGAACCTATACAAAGAGTCTTCTGATGGTTAGCTTTCTGTTGCACAATTTTTAAGTGGTAGCATGCTAAATTTCAAAAACTAAAGCAGTTCAGCCTGAATTAACCAAACTGGAATAGACTCGTGCAATCTAGGTCTTCAAATGCTGAGAAACATGGAATGTTACCTTCAAAATATCCACTGGTCCACCATTTTCGGTAGCAACAACAGGCAAACCATATGCAGCTGCCTGCAAGATAGAGGGTAAATTGGGTCCGAGGCAATTGTTATTCATCAAACAAGGTGGAAAATTTCTTTATGCTCTTTTTAGAAATATTACAGTCACCAAGTATAACCAGATGGATTAAGGCAATTTGAGCTCTTAAGTCATGAAAGTTACCTCTATGAGTGTGAGACCAAATGGTTCCACAAGAGCTGGATTGATGAAAACTCCCTTCAAGACAGCCACCTCATAATTATTAGCAGTTCAAATGTTGCAAGGAGGAAGCTAATGTGTTACGGACCATCAGGCGGTGTGGTGATGAAGTGTTGTACCTTTGTTTTTGCTGCCAGACGATAAATGTCGGGAACGTCAGATTGCTTGTGATGCTTGGGATAAGCAACTTGACCATACAAATCATACTTGTCGATGAGCTTGATCGTATTTATAAGAACACTTGAGCTGCTATCAGACATTTCTCCAATGTCATCTCTGTTACCAAGTATTAGCGTCTGCAAGAGTATGGAATTGAAGACAAAGTGGCTTAGTTTTATGGTTGTATTTAAACTTTCTGATAGAGAACTGAGGTGAAGTACATAATTTACCAAGTTGGCTAGCTCTCTGAGGGGCTGGCACTCCCCGAATGCCTTGAGCAACGTGGTGACGTTTTTCTTGGGGTCAGGTCGGGACAATGCCAGTATAATGGGCTTATGAGGATTGGTGAAAAAACGCATTATCTGCATTGCAAATTCAAATAGACTATTGGGAGAAAATGCAGCTGTTGGTTGATTATTTCTTGTCAATGAAAGAAGACGAGTATGTCTTCTACAGATAAGTTTCCTTTAGCAATCAGCTGAAAGGCTATCATTGTTGGCCATAAAGATTTATGCAGTGGCTTTATTTATTATTATTATTTTTTTTTATGTTTTTTAAGAAATGGCTGCAGAAATCAAAGGGAAATGATTTGGGTGACATCCAGATATTCTACGCTAACACTTGAAAAGAATGTGACTAGAATGTTCAAGTATGATGAAGAGAGAATGACCTCAGACCATATTGGAGGCAAATTCCTTTTGTTTTGATTTCTATCAGAGTCAATTAATGACTTGAGATCACCTTCCAACGAATCTTGTGCTGTGACATAGCTGAAGTCCATCCCTGGAGGTATAACCTGATGCCAGACAGTGATTAGAATATGAGCTCGAACTTCATTTCAATGGACTGGAAAAGGGAAAGACTCTTGCTATCATTAGTTATCTGAACTAGTATTTATAGTTACTTCATTTTGGTATTAACATGGCTCGAGGGGACTTCCCAGATTACTGATTTATGCAGACATTTATATTATTATCAATGGCAGAAGATTACTATCAATCGGAGACTTGGAGTCTTATTGACAGTACCATGGAAAGGTTAATTAGTGAAAGGAAGAACTAGATGATCTCGTATTCTAGCATTACTTCCTGTCTTGTTACTTTCTAGAACTAAGGATTTCATCAGGAACTCAAAATGTTTGAAAATTGTTGTTCTGTTTTGGCAGGCAAGAGGAGATAACAAGGAATAAGAGAGGTCAATACCACCATCCTCGGCATGTATCTTCCCAAGCAACTCACTCCACGGCGTCTTCTGATCCTAAGCTTTCTCTCCAACTTGATATCAAATCCATCGTACAAACCCCATTGCTCTTCAATCTCCTGTCTTGTGCTAGTCACCACCATTTCAGCAGCATCTAATCCCAGCTCCTCCGCTTCAATCCTCCTAATTATCTTGTATGTTGCATTTATGTCCTCCTTAGAATGCCTTCCTTGCTTGAGCAGTTGCTCAAACTTGTTCCTTCCCAGTGAGTGCCCTGTTATCACCATTGGCACATTCAAGGCCCCAGACAAGAGTGCGGCCACTTCGCCGGCATCAGCGTAGTGGCCGTGAATCACATAAGGCCAAGTTGGCTTCCCGGCATTGACTTGTTCTCCTAGCACTGTTGCCATGCTGACAATGTGGTTTATTGCTCCGTCGACGAATTCAGGTATCCAAGGCCAAAGTGATTCTTTCGGTATGTACCTGTTGCATATATCTTGTAAATATATATATATATATTTTTCTTAGCAGAATCTGAAACTTCAACAAACGATGACAAATCTGATTACCTGTCCGGAGGACCACAAGGGATCCGGATTATATAGGCTCCACAACTACCACTGTCATCTGATGGGCATGACAGCATCTCGATTGGCTCGCCATAGCTGAAGTCCACCTCCGGGGAGGTGATTTGTCTAGTCAGGAGATCCACACGATACACTCCTTTTGTGCTTGCTAGAGCTCGAGCTAGTTCAACAACATATTTTACCTGCAATCAGGAAAAAAAACCTGGAGTCGTTGGCGATGAAGTGCAGAGATTATTTTGGTAAGGTTTGCACAGTTAAGTTCTTGATTCCGGCTCTAAGCCAACCAGCTATGTATGACATAACTACCTGACCACCAGTGTCAGAGTCTCTTCCCAGTTCCATGTTTTCTCCACGGACCAACCCATGCATGCTACAGGCAAAATGCAGACACTACGAAGTCAACAAGGCAATCTTTCAATTATTTATTATCAGGTAGTGAATCCTGATTTCCTTTGATTTATCTTTCAATTATTTTCATGTTTATATATATATATGAGTTTTCTCACTTTGTCCTCCACATGGATAGCTAGTAGCATAGAAATTAACCATGGTGAGGTATGATGAGTGTAGAGATACCTGATCAGCACAATGTACAGCTGCCTAGGTTTTTCGTCATCCGACCATAATTTCATGTCAGAGTTAATTCTTGCAATATCCCTTCACAGATTCTGATGGGTTGGCCTCGCCCTTTTCCTTCTCTCCCTCAGATAGCTCAGAAAGATCATCATCAGCATCATTTACGTCCTTGCTCACGCTCTAGCTGCCTTTTTGCAAGCCTCCTGGCATCATCCCATTCTATCTGCAAATATATAATCCTTCATTCTCTTGCTTGATTTGATGCACAGAAAGAAGAGAGCCATTATCAAATCGCCCCTAGCAGGGAAATATTTGGAAGTTTGTATTTCAAAAATATTTAAAAAATAAATAAAAAAAATATTTTTATTTTTTATTTTAAATTAAAATTTATTAATGTTTTTAGATAATTTTCATGTGTTGATATCAAAAATAATTTTTAAAAAATATTTTTTTTAATGTATTTCTAAATAAAAAATACTTTAAAAAAATCTACAAACAGTCACTATTTAATAGTTTCCACCTTTCCATGTTTCTGGGGGAGACCTTAAGACCTCAGAGAATCCACTGATAGATGTGAGATTGCAATTTTCATAACCAATATTTATTTCAGATAATCAAATATTTTATAACCAGTATACTACAGTAATTCTTCTTTTCCTTGGACTATATATGGACATGCTATTATTATTATTATTATTATTATTATTACTATTATTATTATTATTATTATTATTATTATTATCTGTTGCTTTCACTTCTGTAAACAGGCCATCCAAGCCTGAAACCACAGCATCGGCTCACTGAAAGTTTCCATGGGCTGGCCCAACGGTCATTGGAAAGTAGATAGTAACTCAACTTGTTAATTTTTCCCAAGATTTGTTTATAAAAATGATATTGTTTCAATTTATTTTTTCTAAAATAAAATAACACTTTTAAATAGACTGAACCCTAGTTAACCAATCTAATTCGAAGGCTATGTCATGATCCGGGCTAGGGTTTATAACTACAGGGGAAGAGGGAAAAAAGGAAGATAGAGCGTAAAATTTAATAGAAAAAAGAAAAAAGAAAAAAGAGGATGAAGTAAAGCATAGAGATGTAGGGCAGCAGACCTGTTTCTTTTTACGGGCGAGATGCCAAATGCCCCAGCACATATTCTCCAGCCTGTTACTGCGTTCACGAGTGTTCCTTGTAGCTATCATCTGCATGCCCCAGCATCCCACCGTCATTCACAAGTTACTTCCATGCACGCATACTTTCCATTAATTACACAACCAAGCATCCCAAAACTAATTAATGGTAAATCTAATTATAAAAGATTCTAAAGTTTTGTGGTTTGCCCTTACATGATAGAAATTATATATATATATAAAGAAGACAATAAAGGTAAGCTATATGTGTGGGCCTCATCCAAGGAACTAATTCTTGTCATGGGGACTACCAAAAGAAACGATCCAGCATGCATAAAAGGGTCATTTCTTTTGGTAGTCCCATGGCAAGAATTAGTTCCTATGGATGAGGCCCACAAAACTTTAAAATCTTGATCCATGTTCATTATATTAGATGAGAGTAAGTGGTGTATAATGAATGCTATTTGTTCAGAATATAGGTGAAGGCTATATTAGATGTGGGAAGTGGTGTATAATGAATGCTATTATATGCCTAATACTCAAAAAAAAACATTTAAATATAAAAAGAAAAATTTAAGGTGCGAGGGAATGTTTAGACATTATCATTAAACTAAGCTCAAAAAGCTAAACTTGAAAACTCTCAGCTCTAGTTATGAGCTTTTCAATTAAATTACATAAAAGTTGTTTTTATGTGAACCAATCAAATTTATGAGTCCACAAAAAAGTAAAAAGTTAAATCAAAAGGATAAGAAAATAATAATATGAAAGAATGTTTTAATTAGGAGTTTTATTTTATATAATTAGATCTAGAAGAACAATGCAATTGAAAAAAAATGTTTATCTTTTAAGAAAACTTGTCAAGACTATATGAAAAGTGACCAAACCATGTAGGCATCCTATATTCAATAAATTTTAAAACAATAGAATGGAAATGGAGGAGAGTTTGCGAAAGGAAATGAACATACACACACACAACAATCGCCCTTTGAGCATATTTCAGAGGTTATTTGATACTGTATTTTAAAAGTGTGATATTTTAATATATTTTTAAACCAAAAAAAATTAACTACAACAAGAGCTAGAAACCAAAAGTTATGCGTTCTTCCGTACCATCGTTCATCATCTAACAGGCCCTCGAATCAGCAGCTACGAAAAGAAGAAGAAGGAAATTGAGAGAGAGAGAGAGAGAGAGCTAGCCTTGATCCATGTCCTGTGGAGATCAGACTCATCAAAGTTATTAATAACTTCTTCGACAAAATACTTTATGGGACTGAACAACTTGTCTTCCTTCACCTGTTCGAACCTGGCAATCTTCAATCCCCCATCACCTCGTTTCTTCATAACCCCACTTCCCACATCTAATATTGCCTCCAAGTACCCGTTTATCCATTCATTTCTAGCCATTTCAAGACCTTGGAGTAATGTTTCGTCTTTATATATAGTTGCTAGGCTAAAAAGAGATCGAGGTGATGAACTCAAATTATGTATATCAAAACTTGAATCCCTGCCTGGACTCTACATATGTTTACTACTTTAAAGGAGCATCTGTTTCGAAAGAATAGAGAAAACACAGTAATATAAGTAGTTAATTTGATGGTCTGCTAAAAAATATATATATATATATATAGCAGCAGAAGAGTTCTTGAGAGAGAGAGGATGGGTTCAAGGGCCTCTTGTGCTTTGAAACCGAGCTCAACTTGAACAGGAGATTCGCTTAAAAAAGCCACGCTTTTTTTTTATATATATATATTAATACCTGTTTGTGGTATTTCAAATATATGTTTGAATAAAAAAATAATTTTTATATATTTTTAAATAAAACATATTTTAAAAAACAATAACAACTGTGCACTCAGTAAGAATGATTTGATTCAATTTAGCAAGTTGGGTCGGGAAGCATCGGTTTGTGTCTCATATTCTTTCACCAGCATATTACCCGAACATCCTTATTCGTTAGTTATTCTCCCATGCTACACAGACACTTCCTTTCCTCCCCCCTCTTGCCTTGGTCAAAAAAATAAAATATTTAAATTATAAGATAAACCTCAGACTTTCAGTGTTACTGTTGAGTAACTCCCAAAGTACGACACTGTTCAATGAAGAGTTCCATTTTTTAATTTTTCATTTTAGTTATTGTTTCTTTTTTTAATCTTTTCACGTGATTTTTGTGATAATTTATGAGTTGATATTTCTTTATCTCTTTGCATATTCTTGAGACCCGTGAGTATTTGATACAGTTCCTGAATTGAAATATTGATGAAACATAATTTAAATTTGCAGTAAAGAAAATTAAAATATAAGGGACCAAAAAACAAAGGTTTCCCCCCTTCATTTTCATGCAAAAATAATATTCATGAGGTAAGGATAATCAGAAAGAAACATAAGAGGATATGTTTAATGAATATTAATAGTTGACAAATATGTTAAGGTCTCCTAGCATAAGTCTCAAAAAACATGTGATAACAGAAAACCTGTGATCTACATAACATATCTCAAATTTTAGTTAAGATGTATACCCTTTTATAAAAATCTAAAATAATCGAAGTTTTACTTGTTTATTTAGACTCGTAAAATATACTTTTCAAGGATAGAGTTTTATTGCATCAATTTCTTTTTTCTTTTGCAGAAATATCATATGTGATCCATAAATACGTGTAAAGCTCATTAACCCTTACATCAAAAAAATATATGTGGTTTTGGCATCCAGCATTAATTTGTCTTACATGAATTGCGAGTCTATTTGGTTTTATTTTTATTCTTCTTACAATAATTTGCATGGGTGATGCATGTAGAAGCTTTCTCATTAAATATGTTTGTCTTAACCCTAACGAAAGGACAGATCTTTCCACTTGTCAACTTTGTTTGGTCCTCTACACCCCTTGTCATTGTTAATTGACCAACGACATCACTGGTAATTAATCGAGATGACTGGCTAGTAATGGCACTCCAATATTGGAGTACGAACAAATGAAAACCAATGATTTGTTTTATAGGATGAATGAAAAACAATGGAAGGGAAAAACATAAGATGTGATTGGAAAAATTTACAATAACATATTTGCGTTTAGTCATTGTGGTAAGACTTCTTGTTGAAAAATCGGTTAGTTTTAGAGTTTAGATTGTTAAATGAGGTTTATAGCGATGTTTTGTATTATAAAATCTATAGGAATTGAAATTTACAGTGCCAGAAAATCAACGAATATATATGAAAATATCGATAAGATTTTTCCATCAATATTTTACTTTGAACTTTATTGATGATGTTTTTTTGTCTCCTTATCCGTCGGTAACACCGACAAAAACATTTCCTTGGTATATAACGATGAAATTATAATGGGAAAAGAAGGAATAAAAATATATACATTCAAGATGACATGCAACTTTTACAAACGCTAATATTGACATAACATTTCCATCAATAAATATAAGTAGTAAATATAGCGAGGAAAGTATAATGGGATTAGAAAAACCTAGAAATTATGATGACATGACATTGTTACCAACCAAATTATCGGCGACTTGACCAACAAATATATTCCGTCGATAAATCCATTGATAATTTTTAATTTATGACCTGACCATCAACTCTCCTCTCCCCCTCCCATTTATATTCTTTATTTTTTTCTCTACAACTAACAACAACCCCTGGCCACCCTCCCCCCCTCAATTTCATCACAATTCAACTTCTCACAACAAATTTGGTGACCACAACACTTAGTTTGTGGGCATCTGTGTTTTGACTTAATTTATTTTGAGGATTTTCACTTAAAGTAAGAAAATTTTTAAATTTAATTTTAATATGTTAATTGTTTTTGTGTTTTCTTAAAGTATTTTGATTTTGTTTGGGAATTTACTTATTTTATAGTTTTTTTTTCTCACAAAAGGTTTTTGTATAGATTTATGATTTGTACATGTTAGAGTTTGTTTAAGATTTTATAAAATTGTATCTGTTTAGTTAATGTATTTAATTAACACATGATTATTGTATATATATTTTATATAAGTAATGAAGGATTATTCATAAATGTATCAAGAATCACTCTAAAGGTTGTATAGAATGAATTATCATAATGGGGTACAGAGTTTTATGTAATATATAATCCGAGAAATATTAGTGAAAATTAGAATTACATGTCCATATAGAATGTGCAAAAAACAAAAAGTTTATCGATCCAGATCTTGTCACAATGCATATTCTATAAAAAAGATTCATGGAAGAATACATGTGTTGGTTTGCTGATATAGAGAAGAATTTTTTCTTCATGAGACCATGATAAAAAAATATGGTTGGATCAACATCTAGTTCCAATAACATGCATGAAGTTGTAGATGCCAATAATAATCCTTATAGGTATATTTCTATGGATATAATGAAAATGAATCAGGGAGGTGTAGGAGAATGTCTAATCGTATATGAAGACCCTAATGTAGATGCAACAAGTTTTTTTTATCTCTTAAAAGACTGAAACAAACCATTATGAGATGGTTGCATAAATTACATTTAATTATCGGTATGACACAGGTGCTCACCATCATGTTATAAACACATAATTGGTACGGGACAAACATTTGTCGTATATAAAAAAATTAGATACTTTCCAATCACACGTGAACTGCAGAGGTTATTTATTTCACCAAAGACTACTAAGTACATAAAATGATACCATTCACATGATGTAGTTGATGGAGTGATGATGTACCTTTGCAATGGTGAAGCCTGAAAACACTTTAACCTTATGCATCCTTAATATTTAGTGGAAGTAAGGAACATGTATTTTGGTTTATGTATAGACAAATTCATTGAGCACATGACATCTGAGTGTTTAACATAACACTCATATTTCAGTGTGCAAAATTAGAATTGTTTTTTTCTAGGTTTCAAAACCAGGCGCACCAGTGGCTTCGTGCTGTTCGTTCATATGCGAAGTGTATGATAATTTTTTTAATTACATCATTTTTTTAAAAAAAAATTATTCTTAATATTTTTAACTAACAACATTTTTTTCTTGTGTATTAAGACACTTGAACATGATCCATTAACAATGAAGCTCACATATAGCCAATAACGATCACCGAAAAAGGGTGCAATAGCAGTTGGTTGATACTTGCACTCAACAATTCACTGTATATTGGTTTTTAATTGTTTTCTTAAGTTATTATTTCATTGATTTTTTGTGACTTGTTTTTTATATTTTCTTTCTAGAAAACATATAATAGCCTATTCAAAGAGAAACACAAGGATGATCCTTCAACCCATTTGAATTTTGATATGAATGTGTGGTTGGAGGTAGGATCGTCCAATGGACCTAGTAGAAATCCAGTCTATAGATTCTCTAACTCTAACATTATGACAGAGTTTATGATCGACCTTTAATGTTTTGAAAGTTGGAACCTCCTTCAAATTGGTTCCATTAATGCAAACTCTACAGTTCCAAATGATTTTAGCTGAGAAAGTGTGTGATGAGCTAACTAGACTTTGTGATGAGACAACTAGACTTCGTTCTGAGATGATCGAACTACGATGGATTGTGAAAGTGCATTCATGTTAGGGTGATTTATGTGCTCCTCCTATTTGTAACTATGGTCTCGACTAGCCTTCTCCTCTTCCAATGCCATCTTTGTTTTAGATTTATTGTAATTAAAATTTGAATTTAATTTAATTCAAAAAACTATTTTTCTTTTATATAATTTTAATTATTTCTCAATAAAGATTTTTTTTAAATATTTTTAAAATAGTTGTGATAAAGTTCCAGACAAAAATAATTACTGCAAATTGCATTCCCACTATTTAATCATTGACAACATTATTGATTATTGTTGCCTTTGAAACTACTAATGGAATGTTATCGATAGAATCATTGACGATGTTTCTTTCGGTGATACTTTTAATATACCAATGGATATACCGATAAAATTGAGGCAATCTATTCTTTTGGCATGCTTTGTATGTAGGTAAAACCATTGGTATATTCAGTGTTGAAGGAATCATCGAAAAAAAAACATAATATATCAACAAGATTTCATCTACGATGAATTCTTGTTCGTGAGATTGTTGTTAAGATAAGTAATGATGAACAATGAGTGTAAATACCGATAAATATTTTCGTCAGTAAAACTATTAATTCTGGTTGTGTTTGTATATAATTTTTTTAAAATTTAATTATATATATAAAAACTAACTTGATAGGATTCAAATTCTATGAATTGATCAATATAATCTAATGTCAGAATTAAAAACAAGTCATTCTAAGAACTCAAGAATAATTTGTATCATAATTCCGTTTTGAGGCTGAATGGGCAGCAATATCAGCAAAAGAAGTGATGAGTCGATTGTATTATTAAAAGTATTTAATAATCATTAAATTGGAATATTTAATTTGTTGATTTGAGCACACAAAAACGATTCAATCAGCTTTAAGCATATATTCTCTCCTCACATCAATTGTTGGAACCTCATGTCTGTATCTATGTGAATGTGGAAAGGGGAGAATAATTAGATGTACAAGAGCACCAAATCAATGATCTCTTGAATTGGATATGCAAAGTAGTTAATTATTCTCTAGCAAACAATCCCATATATGTAGTGGTTCATAAAAATGTAACCCGAATAAATATACTTTTGAAAGAGGCTAAATAGGGTAAAAAAGGCTCGGTGTAGGCAAACAAATTATATATGCTCTTGTATTTCACTACGGATTACTATGTATTTCTTTTTTTGGCTATCAAATTTTTATTTTATGTGATTTTATTCTTTTATAGCCTAATTAAATGCTAATTGTTTCAAATTTATTGAAAAAAAGGTAAGATTGAAAGAAGAAGGACCATAATAAAACAAGTAGAGAAAATAGGTGGCGCTTAAACAATGTGGTCATCACCATTTTGTTTTTATGTAGGAGACATTCTTCTTTGTAGCCCAACTTAACACCCCCCCAATTGAGTCCATGACCCGTGCTTCAAGATTAGATGTCTACAACCACATATGTTTCTCAACTTTACAATTTAATATCACCTTTTTTTTACATGATTTTCACTTAAAATTACAATAGTTTTTTTAATATATGTAACCTTGCATAATATTTGATCTTATTTAATCGGTTTCATGAAGTACAGGTAAGCAATTTCTAGATATTTCTACAAGAAGAAAAATATTGCAAGACAAATAAGCAAGGAAAGGGAGCTAAATGTGAAAAATGGAGAGAAAAAAGGGAAAGAAAATCATCCAAGGTGATGGAAAGAGATTTAAGTGTATGGACATGGGAGTTGTGAAGGTTACATCATGAGAATAACCAAGAGCTCAAGTGGGCAGCTAAGCAATACAATCTAGGGCTCAAAACAAGGATGGATATTTGAGGGCATATCCATTTGGTATAATTAGCGACCATTCAACTCTCTTTTTCTTCCTCTTTATCTTTATGTATAGCTATAGCTCGCTCACAAGAGAGGTATACCACTTGCACTTTTTGACATAGCAGCCACATGAACAACAAAGGCTCATGATATGTGTTTTTGTCATGTAATGATAATTGATGCCGATCGTTTGGCTCTCCATTTTCTTATCAATTTATTTTTGAATGATTGGGAATTCTCGAGGAGGAAAGCTTATGATCTGTGATGGGTACGGATAATAATTTACAAATAATATTTCTATATGAAATCCTACGCAAAATGATGTGCTAACTCATTAATAGTAAAGTGTGGATCTCATAATAATATATGATTGGTTTTTTTTGTAAGATTTGTTTATTTGTATAGCATTATTCTTTAATTATACTGGTTGAAAGTACATGTGTTGCTTGTTATTTAATGTTTGCTATGTATTTGGAAATTCAAGATTCATTTGATGAAAAACTGAAATGAAGATCTGAAATGAAGATCTGAAATGAAGAAATCATTTCATAAATCTTTTTAATTATAATATATTATTCATTTTTTTTTAAATATCTTAATTCAATGTAAATCTCACTTATCATTTCTTTTTTAATGCATTAGTTGACATAACGATGTTAATGAGACATAATAAAGTGTAAAGCAAAAGAAAGTTGAAGAAACCACGCAAAGAAGAAAAGGGTATTGTTTTGACCCATGCACAAAAAAAAAGTTATCACACGTATGTGCAATGTTATGTGGTTCATGAGCACAAGGAGACTCAGACGGACTTGTTTTATTTGAAATTTTAAGGTAAGAGACTAGTTATAATTAGAGAAGATATTAGAACTTGTGGTGCACATTGATTAAGGTAAGCCGCATTTTGTAATCAAAATGTAATTGAAAGTTGTTGATGAGTTTCTAATTGATGGTTTGTCTATACCCCATAACAAATATTGACTTTCATGAATGAATCTGACATTTTAAATTTATTACGAGCTTATATTTCCAGGTTAATTATTATAAGAAAATTCATGTAGGTGCTCTAACAAGACTTACTTATTTTGGAAAACAAAAGTGTTTTTCACAACTCGTATATTGTGGTAAAAAATGCTCAATTAAAATTAGTTAATAATTTAAATCATTATGAGAATTTTCTAATCAAATCATGATACTTAAATACCAGCTTACTGATAGGTCCAACATTTATACCTGAATGTTGACTTTTATTTTTAGAAATTGAATTTTTTTAAGGCTATTAAAATATTGACCGAATTCTTAAGGAATTTTACAAACTATTATAAGTTCCAAAAAATGAAAAGAAAATAAAGACACGCTATCCATTCTCATTATAAGGGAACGTCGTTGATGAGTTATATATTTATTATTCATATCAAATCTTGATGAAAGGTTAGGTTTCTTGAATTCTAGGGTTTTTCAGTAGCCTTAAGAAAAAAATGATTGTTGATGAATTCTAGGGTTTATAGCAATTAAATGTGTATCTTTAACGAATTCATGATTTAATGTGTGAGGTATGAAATATACATTAATAAAAGGTGATTATGAGAGGGGGATTTCCAATGTCATGACGTGTATGATGCCAAATTGTGGATTTATATCTTAGAGTTGAAGGGGTTTGAGTTTAATAGTAAAGTTATAGTTATAGAGTTCAGAAGTCACCACCTAGTATTATGGTAACTAAAAAACGTAATGATATGCACGAGTATGGGCAAGGAAACTAATGGTGCAAGATGAAGAAATATCACCCTAGGTCTCATTTCATGAGAAAGTTTCTGCCTCATCGGATTATATCCTAACCAAAGTCTATTTTTTAACATTGTATTTACTTAATATTTTTGTATCTTAAATATCTGAGGAGTATAGTTTATATTATAATTTTATACCCTCAAATATTATTGCCTACAACTAAATCCAGATATTAGTTATTTTTTTAACTATTATGAGACTTTAGAAAATTTTGGAAATATACATGAAAAATACTTTGTATTTGGTCATATGCAAAAAAAATAAAACACATATTTTTAAAGTGAAGAATTTTTTGAATTGTTTTTTAATTTTTTTAACATTTTAATACCGGGTATGTATTTTACAGTGTAAGCATAAATCTCAATATTATTTGAAATTCATGATTTTTTTTGTTTTTTCTTAAATAAGGGTTTTTTTTATTGTTTTTGCAATCTTAAATAAACAAATGTATTTTTAATCCATATTTTTATATTTTTTAAAGTGAATAATTTCTTAAATAAGTGTTGAGAAATCCTTCGAGGGACCCAAAAATATTTTAAATTGGTCTTTAATTATTTGTTGAGAATTTTCATAATTTATTTGGGTTTTGTTTGGTGAAAGCCATTTTTGTTCAAAAACAAAACTATCAAAATATACCTACGTAAATGTTTTTCACACAATCCCTTAAGCCAAAACCCTCTCCCAAAAACTAAACAAGCCTTACCAATTGACATGATTTAGACCCAATTCAGTCAACTAAAAAAAACAGGTTCAACTATGAACCAAACCCAAACCAAAGCAGAGTTTAAATCAATTTAAAATCAAAAATAAAAAACTATAAAATTTTTCTTACAAAAACAAATCAAACACCACAAAAAATTAAGAACACGAATAATGAGCATTCCAATTCAAACTCATTAACATAAACATCAAACTAGACCAAGTTTTAAATAAAAGACAAGGTTTTGTTTGCAATCAAGCATACATCAAGAATCAATAGTCCATTTGCTTTTATTATTTTTAAATCAATATGATTTTGTTAAAAGAGGATTTTGATAAAAAAACAACATAAAAATGTGTTGTTTATGTATAAAAAACATAATTTATTGATTAATGATGTATGAAGAAGAAAAAGAAAACAAAAAAAACTTAAAAAATAAAGTTTTTCGGATGATGAATAATGTCATAACCCATTTTTGGGTTATTATCCAAAATCTATCCAAAATAAAACAAAAATAAAATAAAAGGGGCTGAGTCGATGGAAAAATCAAGGTGATTTTTTTTTATATTTTCAAGAGCCCAATTGTACCTCTTTTGTGCTAAATAAAGCAAAATACATATTCAAGGCTAAAATAATTTATTATTGGATAAATCTGCGTAAAAATTAAGTCGAAAGACATGATTATATTTTTTATCGGACAATTTGATTTATCGTGGGCCAATTTAAAGTATAATTATATTTAAATATTAATTTAGTGTTCAATTAAAAGATTTAATTAAGTGCAAGGACTTAATTACAATTTAAATTAGTCAAATTAATTTTTTTTAAGGGCTTACTCAATGAAAAATCAAGTTCTTGAGCTTAATTCGTGTTCAATTGAGAAGATCTGGAATTTTCAGAGATCGAACTGACTTCTTTCCAAGCTAACTGTGTGAAGTTAGGGGCAAAATTGAAGAAACTTGAGAGTTTAATGGTTAATTGAGGGTCAAATTACATACATCTGAAGCCAAAGGATCAAAATAAAAAAAGACTGCTATTGAAATATTTGTAGGGATATAATCACATAAATTTAAAATTTTATAGCCAATTGGGAGTGCAATCGGAACAATTACAAATTGAGCAACCAAAACTACCTTCTCCTAAATTTGCAGACACCGTTGTAGGCACACTTTGCAGGCGTGCTGTCGCAGGCACGGTGTCGTAAGAGGTAACCCACCGTTGCATGCAATGGTTACCTGCTTTGCCTATAAATTGCAAGAAATAAACCATGCACAAGGACACAAAGACGGGGGGAAATTTTAAAGAGACAATCGTAACTAAAAAAAACACACATAGGCATAACAACCAACACACAACCACTCTTCCTCTTCCCGACACCGACAGGTCCTCTGCCATCATCGACAACTCTCTCTCACTCTCTCTTATAGCGTCAAATCTCTCTCTCCTACAACGTCGACATCCCTTTCTACCTCTACTCCACAAGCAGCCGATCAACCACCTTGCACCATCTTCCTCAGAACTAACAACCTCACCTCCTCGTCAGTAGCTTCACCTTAACCTCCAACTCTTCTTCCCCAGCTCCTGTGACAAGCAACAATAGCCCTTACATAGACCAACCCCCTTTTGGCAACTCTCCCGGCCACCATAGGCCACAAATTCTGACACCATCACCAACAGAAAACCCTTTCGATCTCCTTTACCTGCGATAGTGACAAGCACACCAATCATCTTACTCCATCAACTACCATCTACTGTTCACCATTTGGGGGCCACACTAGACTTTGTGTTCGATCAGGCCACCTGAAGTAAGGTAGGCCGCTCGACCCACTCTAGCTCGAAGTATGTGGGTTGCAAGCCCACCTAGGTTGGGGAGCCCAATCTGAGAGGAGTGTGGGCAACAAACCCACCAAAGGGATGAGCTGTTTAGCCCATTCGAGTTGGATGGCTAACCCACACAAAAAAATAAAAATAAAAAATCTTTATAAAACAAAAATATCTTTTTTTTTAAAAAACATTATAAACAAAAAATGTGTTAAGTGCATACAAATGAATTCCCCTTACACAACAAGTCCCCTATTCATACTCTCGCAGACTAATAAATTTCCTAGTGACCATAATACTAGGTGGTGAGTCCTAAGATTTATTATCGTAACTTTATGGCTATGAAACCCTTCTTTTCAAAGCGTCATCCCCCTTCGGGGATAACAAAATGTGAAGCGCAATAAAACACCATTGCGACAGATGACAACTCCGCTAGGGAATTTGCTGAACTAAGCTTTTCTTGTTTGATTGTTTGTTCCATTGTTTGTTCTTTTAGTTGCACACATTCTTACTACTTTAGCATACATTTTTTTTTATCTCAGTTTACGCATTAACATGAATTAATTTCATCATGCATTTGAATTTCATAAATAAACCCAATTTTTAGGTAGGTGAGGAGTAGCGGTCTGTCTCATGACTTTTAATTAGGGTTCAGATTCGTGAAACATCCAACTATGAGCTAAGAGTTTACTCGATAATGGTGATCACATCATGCTCCAACCATTTCTTGTAAACCCCTATACCACCTTCATGTAAGGCGGTCATTGGGTAGTTCATAGACATCCTGAGACTAGATAAAAAGCTTACCCTTTACGCAATAATTTAGAACTTGTTTTAGGATACAAACTTTTCAATAATTCATTTCTTTTTTAAACTTTCACGCAATATCAAACCAAGACAATGACTTCCATGACCTTTTTGGAATACAAGGAAAGATCCGATATCATGCAGTTAACCGAGGGAGATTGCCCAAGGGATAAAATCAATGAATTGCAATGCATGACCAAAATCCACTACTCCACAAAAAAATATGAAGAGGCTTATGCCCATACTGGGGTATGTAGATGAGGTGTTATTTGAAGTAAGATATTGGGGAATCACTTATTTGATAAAAAAATTCAGTTCAAATATCAACAATTAAGGCCTTTATGTATTTTTAGGTTCCCAATAACCGATACTTCTCCTTTGGGAATGTCGACATGACCCCTATCATAGAGGAATATCCAAAGTTTCCCTCACAACCCTCATAAAGTTTATTTCAAGCAAAAGATTGAGAATACAACCCAAAAGGTTGTCAAGCTTCTATGTTTGGATCAAGTAAGCCAGTACATGACATTTTCCAGAGGTTTCAAGTGGAAGGTGATTTAGAGCAAGTTAAAAACAAGTAAAGATAAAGGGAGGCTTAAAGGGAAGCTTGGAGAAAAAGTGTCTCGGTTGGTGGGTTTTGCTATATTGGTAAAGTTATTCCCTTCTGAAGCAACCAGGATTATTAGTATGGAAGCGACCAATGCTTTTGTTGAATATGAACAAGGAAGGAATAATCTTGTTTCAGCTATATTAGTCAAAACTTTCTTGTGTCTGAACCATTACAAGTTATATGGGATATGAGCAATGCAATGTTGCATCCCTTTATTGTTGGATTGCCAGTCACTTGGAAACCCCAAGAGAAGTTTTCAAGAATTTATGGTGGTTTAACATGAGGCTCGTGATTTGGCTCTGAGTGAAGAATGGAGAAACTTAGATGAAAAAACTTGGGTGGAGAAATACTAAGCACTCCTCTAAAAGTAATTTCAGATGGAAAGCCCCTTGGGTAAATGGTTCAATTTACCTAATAAGCTATGACAGTAAGGTGTGAGTCCCACTAGTTGTCTTAAACAATTACATAAGCTATTCACCCTTTCTTGTAACCAAGCAGTTTGGGGGGACACAATATGTACAAAGAGCTAGGGAGTTGAATGAGTACACTATTTCTTTCAGAGAAGTTAATCATTGGATGAGCTTGAAGTTATTAAGGATGACTGGAGGCAACCTATTTATTTGGCAGGGAGCTCCACCCGAAAGAGTCGTCTTTTAGCTCCAGTTACCTAACATGGAGGAGCTACGAGGCATCTTAGAGTGCTGTAATACAAAGCTTGGTGCAAGATAAGGCACCCATTATCATTGGGAATAAAAGCAAAAGCATTGGCGAAGGGTACTTGCAAGAGGAGTTGGATAAGCTAAGGATTGAGTTCAACAACAACAAAATCCATTATTAATTCCTTGAGGAGCAACTCTTGGAAGAGGAATGAATCAGGGTTTCTTTGAATCAACAACTGTAAGAAAAAGAGGAACATATTAAAGGGTTGATTCGAGGAAAGAGTTAGCTAGAAGAAAGGAATTCTTGATACAATGATCTGGCATGAAATGATGGAAAAGGAATTGGTCGTTTTGAAGAAAGCCTCTAAAAATAGAGAGCGCGCAAACCAAGAATTAGTGACCTCGATAAAAAGGGAAAGAGATCACTATAAGATGAAATGAGAAGCTGAGAATGAGAAATGAAGGGTGGCTAGTCTTGTCCTTGAAGAAGAAAAAGATTTGAAAGCTCGATACCAAGTTCAGGTAGAAAATAAGTTGGAGGCAAGAAGGGTAGCAGAGTCGAATATAAAATGATACTTAGCCCAAAACAATGCCTTGCGAGATCATTTTTCCACTCTACAAGCTGAACTAGAAGCTTAGAAGGAAGAATTGAAGAGAGTGCAAGAGCAATGCAATGAATGATAAAAATGCACCACCAAAATTGAAGCTTAGTGAAACTCCGAGATTACAGGGCTCGATGCAGGGCTACAAAAGGCTAAGGATCAGACACAACAACTTGAAAAAATTGTTAAGATATTAGAGAAAAATAATGAATCATTGGCTTTTAGCAATGGAATATTATGCTAGGATAATTTGTGTTCCATCATAAGAAATAGCAAACTAATAAACTAATCAATATAGTGGCTTAGAGGCAGATGAACTACGTGTAAAAGCTACTGGAATCAACGACAATGCCCACAAATATGAAATGTACTTGAATGAACTCTCCTCTTTTATTAGGTTTGTAGCTAGCAGAGGAGTGACATTCGAGTAAATGTTTTTGAATGACTCTATATTGATGAATAAAATAGACAAGATGCATCTTTTGGCTTTTGGGTAGTTATGTATGATTCAATTAATTTGAATATTTAGGCAAAAGTCCCCCCAAGATATCAAACTATGGATTCTACCTGACAAGGAAGTCATGGATTGATTTTTCAAAGAACAAAAAAAAAATCATCATGCATGCATGCATTCATCATAAATAACATGCATATCATTTATAAGTTGAAATATAGGTTTCCGAAGAGCTTCTCGTTTCAAAATTTACAACACTCGACTCCAACAGAGAAATATAGAGAATTAAGATTGTGTGCACCAACATGCTCATTTCCAAGAAGAGCTGAATGCCTTGAATGATAGTGTAGCTCTTCTTACCTGTCTGCTTGAGTAAGAATTAAGAAATGCTTTAAGCATAGGTCCTTTAACTAGGCCTGCGTAAGCAACAAAACACCCCGACGAGGTAATAGGAGAAAAGATTTAGGATCCTCAACAACATGTGGCTTTTATACAATTGATAACACCGACACCTTTTCCGATATCGTTAGTTGAAATATTTGCAAATGAATCCCATAAGACATAATCATTTAATAAAGTGGATCAAGACAAAATGGTAGTGTTGGAAGCTAGAATAAGGTGTCTTATATGATCCAGTAAAAGGAGTAGAAAAGTGTTTAGTTCCAAATGTGATAACACCAAAAAAGTTTCATGTTTCGGATTTCATCAAGTATACGGGGACACTATGCCCTGTCACTTATTTGAAGTCATACTGTAAAAAAATGGCGGAATCAGTGCTTGATGAAAAAGATAATAATGCATTTTTTCAGGATAGTATGACCAGGGTGACTTTGAGTTGGTATATGAGGTTTGACAACACCAGGATTTGCAGTTGAAAAGACCTGATGGATGCTTTTGTTAAACAATAAGTATAATATAGACATCTTCCCTGACAGGACTAGACTATCCAACCTGGAAAAAGGGTAAAAGAAAAGCACATGAGAATATGCTCAAAGGTGGAGAGACCTAGTTGCCCAGGTGCACCCTCCATTTTTGGATAGTGAAATGGTTACTTTATTTGCCAACACGCTAAAAAAACCCTATTACAAACATGTAATAGGTAGTTCGACACATTGATCCACTAATGTTGTAGTCGTGGCAGAACAGATAAAGTAAGAGATAAAGAATGGGAGAGAGAAGAGGTTTTATTAGAAATAAGAGGGATATTGATCACATTGAGGTTAGTTATAAGGGCATGAGTACCCAGTTTCATAAATATAGTGCCTCATCATCCTAAATTGCCATTGTCAACTTCAAATCTCTATTCCTTACCAAAAGGCCTAGAAATCAAACTAAGAACTTGTCGGGAAATAAAACTAAGAACTTGTCAAAAAATCAAACTGACAGCTTCTTAAAAAGAAATCACTGAAGAACTCAAGAACAATTACCCTTATTACCCTTACTTTAGAACGAAATGTATCAGAAGATGTTAAGCATTGGGCAAGTAGTCCCTGTACCTCTAGTACCCTTACAACCACCTTACCCTAGTTGGTGCAAGTTAGATATCACTTATGAATACCACGTGGGAATCGCAAGACATAATATCCATACATGTAATGCATTCAAGAGGAAACTTCTACAATTGATAAAGGTTGAATGGATAACATTTGAAGAATCCCCCAATATAAGCACTAGTCCTTTACCTAATAAGGCTATAGGTAATGGATCAGTGAACATGTTGGAGGTCAAATGTACAAAAAATTAAAAAATAAAGGTCAAGATTATTGGTTTATGCTATGTTCCTAAGTACAATGTAAAACATTGATCAAAAATATTTTTAACATAAAAATATATTAAGATGTTGCTTAGTTTTTTCTAGTAGAAAATTTCTTTAAACTATGTAAGGTTGACTTGATATAATTTGATCGACTTGGCGGGTTAAAAAACAACCAAGTGACCAATATAAATGTAGTTTGATTAAACAAAATTCAAAATAATTTTTTTTAATATTAAAAAAATAACATATTGAATTGATTTAACTTTAATTTGTGAAATCTGCAACCATTGTCACAAGACCATGACAACCAATGAAAATAAATCAAAACAAATTATTAAGATTAATTCTCATTCATCTTAATAGTGATGGATGAATTAAAAAAACAAATTAAAAAAGGATTTAAAAAACCATCCAAGTTAACCTAGGTTAACTTGTCAAACCTATATAGCCTCATATCGCGATGATGCTTTTTTCGTGCTCTGCCATCCCTAGAGAGGTGACGACGCGTGATAAAAAGAGGGTTTTATAGTCGTAAAATTATGACTATAAATCTTAGGAGTTACCACCTAGTATTAAGTTCACATGGAAACTTAATGATTTGCGACTGTCTCGGTAGGGAGATTTATTGTGCAAGGGGAAGACACATAACTCCTAGTACACCCTGCCTAAGGTAAGTTGCATTGTTGTTTGATTGTTTTTTCTAAGTCATTTTTATTCAATGCTCTCTCCTTAGGCTCAAAATAGACCACCCTTTATGAGGGGGTTTCTAGCTTGTTGGAAGTTGAAACCCTAATCGTTCTAAAGTTTGAAATTTTTTACACCGCATTTGAATAAAACTTTTTTCTTATCTGTATGTGCATTTTACAATGTAATTTTACACAACATTTTAAAACAAACCTTTTCTACTATATGCGGGTGAACTTTACAGTTTAATTTTACACTGCATTTTAATTTTTTTTACTATCCATGAGTGTATTTTATAATGTAATTTTATACCATGATAGCTAAAAAAAAATAATTGTTAAATATTTGATATTTTAACCAAATTCCAACGAATAATCATAAACTGGTTACGATTTTCATTTCAAAACATGAGAAATACGCTATATTTATTCTTACAAAAAAATATGCTTGGAAAAACCTTGGAATTCAGCTGTATACACGAAAACAATAATTTTTTTTGTTTTTTTTTAAATGTGATTTTATATTATATTTTTTTAATAAATAAATAAAATCTAGACTGGGTCTGACCCAACTAAATAGGTCAGCCCAGCCAGCTCTGCTGGACTTGGGTTGGACTCGGCCTAGCCAACTAGGCTGGGCCGAGAGCAGATCCAACACATGAATAAAAAATTAAAAGCTAAAAACCTAATTCACTGCTAATGTATTGCGTGAACAGTACAGAGTGAATTAGTTCACTTTTGCACTATTCATATGTTTACATGAATAGTAACAAGGTGGTCAGCCGAGGGAGTCGAGAGGCTCACCTGCCACTACCGTCAGTTAGAGGAGGCAAGGTTGTTCTTCTTGTGGTGGGTGACGTCATAAATGGTGGTCTATGGTGGGCGGGAGGAGTGCTAAAAGCTTGCTAGTCTATGCTGCAACAAGCTATCCATGTAGCTGGAGTTGGGGAAGAAGAGTCGGGTTGTTGCAGGTGTTGCCCGAGCGCTAAGGAAGGAGACTAGGTGGTGGTCAGTAACAAAAAAACTTACCCATTATTGAGGGTGTTGGCTTGTGTTGGAGGTCTATTGTTATATTACCGAAGGAGAAGCTGAACCGAAATGTTGCAGCGTGGGGAAGACTGCCCAAGAAGATGGAGAGGATTGTCGGTGCTAGTATTATAGCGGAGAGAGAGAGAGAGTTGATGATGGATGGTCCTGCCATGTGTCATTTTAGAGTGTCGCCTGAAATTTTAATGATTATCCCTATAATTTCCTCCCATGCATGGATTCTCCATACTCTATTTAAGACATAAGAGGTAGCCATTGCATGCAACAATGGGTTACCTCCTTGTGGCAGCGTGCCTGCGGCACCACACTTATAGTGGCGGGTTGCAAGCATTGGGGTATAAAATATTGAAGGATGAAATTAAAAAGAAAATATGTAAGCCATGTCAACTCATTAAACTTAAGATAGTATTCCATTGACGTATAGTTATGAAGAGAAAAACTAAAAGGTGTAGGGCTTTCACTATAGATATGCTTTATTTGTTATGCTTGAAACAATAAAATGACAATTTTACCTTTGAAAAGACTCATAATGTTTTCTCTTTAGGAGTTAAATGATATTTTCACCTGGTAAATTTATCATTTGATAAATGTTTGATGGTTTTATTATCTTTTTTTATCATATTTATGCACAATAAAATAATTTTTTATCCTTAAGAGAAAAAAAAATTATTCATCAAATTTGTGGGTACTTTGCATTCTAATATATAATAAAATAATAAATTTAATATTGGATTTAAAAAAAGTAAGACATTGACACAAAGTTATCATTGTCTTTTCAATTAGCATTTTTGTAATTTTTTAGTCTGTTTGGGTTGACATAATTTCCATTTAATTATTATTATTATTTTAGTTAAAAAACATTTTTGGTATATGGGAGGCACCAAATATTTTTGGCGGCACGTATGACGTCTCTTAACAGTTAAAAGTATTCTTCTTCCATGTCCTCTCCCACTATAAGTTGTGTGTGATCGCCTATTGATTGGGTTATTGTGGGTGATCTTTACTTTTTATCCCTTTTATTTCTCTTTCATACCCCTGAAAAACTAAATTTGTTCGTAAGATTTGTTGGTTTTTCATAATTCATTCTCTTAGTTTTGAATTTTAATTTTAGTCATTTTTTTATTAATTTTTTTTTGATATTAGGGAAGTAGTTTTGAGAGGTGGGTGCTTAATGCTAGGTTATTTGAAAGGATCGATCGGGCACGTCAAAATGCATGGAAGACGGCTGGTTTTACACGGGAGATGTGGGTTCCATGCACCATGATGGTTACATAGAAATAAAAGATAGGTCAAAAGATGTGATCAGCTTTGTGAATTGAAAGATGGGCTGAGCAAATGAGTTTTGGGGGGAGACACCATGTGCATTTGTTGAATTGAAAGATGGGCTGAGCAAATGAGTTTTGGGGGGAGACACCATGTGCATTTGTTGAATTGAAAGATGGGCTGAGCAAAAAACCTTGCGAGAAGGATATAATTGATTTTTGTAGGAATACTATGCCTCACTTCATGGTGCCGAAAACTGTGGTGTTTAAAGATGATCAACTTCCCAGGACATCAACCGGGAAGATTCAAGAGTTTGTGCTCAAGGAAATTGCAAAGGGTATGGGTCCTCAAAACGTGGTTTTCGAATGCGGCTCTAGCTATATATATAGCACCATTGAGATGATCGTAGTTATAATGAATTTTTGTGGGGTGTTATGTATTTCTATGTGATGGAAGAATTTCTTCAATTCTATTGTTTTCATGTATTTCACTAGGCAAAAATAGTATTTGTTGTTTTAATGAATAAAATACAAAATTAAATAAATTTAATAATCACGTTAATGATCATATAAAAAATAATTTAAGAATAACTTTGGATCAGCCTCCAACCTATAATGCATTTCACATATCAGCCCTCAACCTCCCGAACTCTACTAAATATGGCTCCAGCACTGAAATAAAGTAAATCTCTAGTACTTATTTTCAATGAATCATTTTTTAAATCTATAATTCATGAAATTTAAAATTAATTTTGAGATTGTTTAATAAAAAAACTTATCTAAATTTTAATCACATTATATTCATGTTAGGAGACATATTTTGATCATTTATTGAGCCAGAGATGTTCAGATAAATTGCCGATCAAATATTTAATTTTGGATTGATGAGATTATAAACATTTAATATATAGACGTTTTCTTTCATAAAATCTCAAATTTATTTTGGGTCAATTAATAAAATATCTATCTAATTTTGGAAGATTGACGTTAAGTGCATAGTTTGTATTGAAAAGTTATGGAGCCATTCCTTTCAATATGTTTTTTTTTTGGATTTGTGGGAACCCTACTCTTCTTTAAATATTCTTTGTGGGCCCATGTTAAATGAGCAAAACCCTAGCTATTCCAGGTTCTTACAAAGTGAGCACATCCTAACTTGAACTTAAGACCTTCAAAGACAGATCTTAAATCCTTTGTCACCACCATTCCAAAATACACATAACATAAATCTTAAAATCGAAACTTTGGTCATTGAAATATTTTTAACGATAAAAATACCATTAGTAAATGTTAAAAATTGAAACTTTGGTCATTGAAATATTTTTAACGATAAAAATACCATTATTGAATGTTAAAAATTGATTAAGAGTTAATTTATTATATAATATTCTTGCATATTAATTAATATCAAGGGTAAAATTATCATTGAAAATTCTTGCATATTTATTTATCTAAGATTATTGTTTCTATAAAGTGTAGTATAGTTAAGCTTTATTTGTACTCAACCAATTCATGACCATAATTACATCAAAATAATTTAATTCTAAAGTTATTAAATCGATTTCTACTTCAAACCCATTCATCCTTATGTTTACTCCCTCATACAAACCATTTGTTTCTATGACTTCACCATGAGGTGTCCCAATCTTTTTCTATCCTTTTTTTTTGTCTACATTAGCTATAATAGAGTGGGTGACACCTAAATCAAATAAAACATGTACTTGTAAAGCATTTGTCGCACCTCCGTGAGAGCGCGACGTCGTGACGACCCTCCTCGTAAGTAGAGATTCATGATGTTTTTTTTTTTTTTGTTTTGTAGAAAGGTAGTCGCCATCTAGTATTATATTTACTAGAAAACCTAACTGATGTTTTAGAGATTTTAAGGCAAGGAACTAGTTGCATAAAAGAAAATTTTTAGTACTCCTAGTATGCCCTATCTAAGGTAAGTTACTTGGTGTTTTCGTTTGTCTTATGATTGTTTTGCTGTTGGTGTTATCTAATCAATTTTCCTAGGGTATGTTCGCAAGGAAAAACAACAAAAATTTTGATGATAAATTTACAACCTATGCATTAAGAGAGAATAGAAATCTAAGGAGATCCAATTGAGATTTAAAAATTATTTTTTCTTTAGTATTTCAAGTATTCACAACTCGTAAATCGCAAGAAAAAAGAACAAAAAAATTTAGAAATCTAAGGAAATTGAGAGCGCTTTAAAAGACTATTTTTTCCTTAATATTTCATACTTTTAAGGCTTGTAAACCGTGAAGTAAAAAATTGAAATGTCTCCAATTATAATCAGGGCTTCTTTCAAAGATGTGTTGATTAAATAATAATGACTTATTATTTCTGGAAAAATATTTTAGATATTTACCACTTCAAGGTTTCTTTATCCAAATATTAACGATGAATGATAACAAATTATCCCCACTAATGTTTTGGATATAAACCCTTTTAAAATTTCTTTACCCAAATATTAACAATGAATAATATGAATCCTTAAAAAAATAATATTTTGGTATTTGTTTTGGTATATTGGCCAATACCCTTAGAAATTTAAAAACATGTTGTAAAATCTAAAAAAGCAAGAAAAGAAAATAATATTTGTATTTACAAAATCCATGCTAAAACACTTTTTTTTTTTAATTTTGAGTGTATATATATATAAAAGAAAGTTCAAGATATGTTAGCGTATTGGTCGTATGCATGAAATATTTGGTTTTGGTATATATGTATATTTGCTGCATTGCGCCAAAAATCGGGTATTCTAATACGAGATTGATATTTTTAAAATATAAATCAAATATTCCATAAAATCAATAAATATTTTTCTCTTATTTTATATTTTTTAGAAAAGAAAAGAAAGAAAGAGTCGAGTCATTGGTGACTCGACTAGGCAAACAAGAGGCATGTGTGAGCTGCCTCATGCATGCCTTTTTAGTTACTATTTAGTGAATTATAATACACTTGAACAGTAAAATAAAGACATGTACAGAGTATGATTAAGCTACTAAGTGAAGAGTAATGCATGGAATACTAACTTGGCAACTAACGGGCAAAGGTGATGTTAATGTAGCTCATGCGTTACCAATTATCATTGCTTCTAGGGGTGCAAAGATGGTGGTGGTCTACGGGGGGAAGGTATGATCGGGGTTGTTATTGGCAGTTGTTGGTCAAGAGGGAGAGGCTGAGGGTTGACATTCTATTGTGTTTTTCTTAGTTTCTATGGGCTGCCTTACAACTGCTGCCCTTTTCTTTCTTTCTCTTCTTCTCTTTTTTTCTCTTTTCTCCTCTTGTTTTCCTCTCTCCTTTTCTTTTCCTCTCCCCCTTTTCGATTAGCAGGGGAGGGGTATATATAGCCTAGACATAGCTCTTATTTAGGGAAGATTCAGTGCATTTAATCTAGGATGCAAATTTATGTTTTTTTCCACAATTAGATAAACAAAATAGGGAAAGAAATATTCTGATTGATATTCTGTGATTTTGAGTCAGAAAAAACATGATTTGCAGCTCAAAGATTAAGTGAGAAAATAATTGAAACCAAATGGTAATTTGCAGTGAAAAGGATAAAAATTCAGATAGGGGTTGTTTCAAAGTGACGATGAACAATAACTATCGCAATACAATTTTTTACTTTTATGTCGAACATTAAAACAGAGAAATATTGCGATTCTAAAATCTAAATCGGGCAACAGAACCCCAAATTCAACTACTCATTCAGGACTACAACTTTTATGAAGAACACAAAATGAGAAAAAATATTTTTGATGGATAAAATTGACCAGCAATCTGCTTGGTCAAATCTGCTTTTATACTATACATTCTAACGGGAATATCTTGAGAATATGATATCCAAATTAGGAAATTCAAAAACCCAAATTCATCTACACGTGCAGGATTACAATTTTGAGAAGGACCCGAAGTGAGAAAAAAACATTTTGACGGACAAAATCTACCCGCCATCTACTTGGTCAAAATTGTTTTGAAGAAAAGGATTTTCGTAGCAGGGGCAAAATCATTTTTTTTTACTGTAAATTCTGATGAGTTATCCAACATTAAACCTATGGTAAAAAAGAAGTAATAGTAATAAATGAACGCCGTTGATTCTGCAAAAAGAAACAAAATATAACTCTGCACGATAGTCAAGCAACAAAAAATATTGTGACGTTTCTTGAACCAGCCCCCACTTTTTTTCAATGAGACTAATTAACTTTTCCCAAATTGGTCTCTGATTATCGTGATAATTACTTTAAATATTAAATTGGGTTTCTCGAATAAAACCTGCAAATCTTGGGTCAAAATCATTCTCGCAGCGGGTTTTTCTTCTTGTATACTAGACATTCAAACACGAATATCTTACGATTCTGATATCCAAATCAGGCAATTCAAACCCCGAATTCATCTACACGTGCAAACATTGAGAGATCATGAAATCACCACCAATTCTCGAGTTTATATATGTATCCCCTCATATCTTAAGGATAGAAATTTTCACCCCTTTACCTTGCGATGATATATACTTAGAGTAATATAGATTCTCAAACTCCAACTCTAGGCTAATGTTTTTGCTGCTCTACTTAGCTGAAGTGTTTCCCACCATGACATTTCTCTATCAGATACTAATTGTGTAGCACAATTTAACCCTAATTCCTCAGGTATCCTATCATTCTGGTCCACCCTTCCTGTTACTTCTGCATCTTGCATGTTCCTCTAAATAGGGTTCACAGTCCATTTCTCTCATTCTTGAACCACTGGTGCGGTCAGCATAGTCAAGACGCCATAGGAGCAGTAGTCCTAACTTTGACTAGTTGAGCCAAAAACAAACATTGGATCAACATAAGGAGTGGATGGCCCTGTAAAACTTGTCTTAGAGTGCTCTTTTATTCGTCCTTGCGGTCCTAATCCAGCCGGTCATGTGTTCATATCAGTGCCAGGTTGTCTCGGGCTCCTGTCAATCATGTTAGATTTTTATACTATTCTCGGGCTTAAGAATAGTATAAGGATCTATTTAAAATCAACAATTCATATTAGCTCATGAACTTGGAGCTAGTAAAATGTAACAAGGAAATCATTTGAATGTTTATATTTTCAATCAGACAAATAAATCTTTTAACATTTTACAATGTTTTTTCTTTACTAACACAATTCAAGCTGATATCAACATTTAACAGTGCCGGACGTTAAAAGAAAACAAAGTCAGGTGATGATACCAGCAATTAAATATAGAAATATCTCTCGGGTAATTAACAAGGAATTTATAACCTATTCCAAATTTAAGTCCAATTGATATGACTGCCGGACGTCAGAAGTGACTGACGTGCATGGCCGGAGAAATTTAAAGGTGGTGAATGGAGAGAAGTAGATAGAGTTGTAAAGAAAAATAAAATATTGGGCTGTGATTACTTTTCTAACTCTTGGTGGAGCACGATCATGAGCACAAAACCTTATTTAATTATTATTTTTTGTCATCTTATTTGTCATTCATTGAATTACTGATGATAATTCTTCGTAGTAGTCTGTCAGTCATTATCTTTCGAAGAAGATGGGGATTCATAAGGGAAGCGACGGTGAATGCATGGTGCAAATGTTCTCATCAAGGACTCTGTATCCATGGCTTCGGAGAAAGTATCGATGGCTTCCGAGAAAGTTACTCTTTGAAATTGTGGTTAATGTTATTTTTTAAAATATTTTTTGTTTATAAATATATTAAAATATATATTTAAAAATAAATAAATATTAACATGCTAAAATAATTTAAAAAAATTAAAATAAAAAACTTGTTTTTTTTAAAAAATACTTCTAAAACTTAATGTAAGAATTAAAATGGCATTAACGTATCGTGGAAGGTAGAAAAAGGACAGAACAGTGACCTGCTTGTTCTTGTCAAGTAAGGCCACATCATCCTCAACCCATAACAAGGGCAAACACCGAGTGCTACCTCTCTTCTTCTTCAACCCATAACAGAGGGCAAACACTGAGTGCTACCTCTCTTCTTCTTTTTTCATTTTTTTATTTTAAAATTAACTAAAATATAAACGCGTTGCTATTTTATTGTTCATTTCATCACTGTTCACCTGGACACAGTTCACTGTGGATTGTTACAGTAAAATGATCATTTTCCCCCATGATCAAAAAGTTTTAGCCCCCGGGACCGGGGGTATTTTTGAATTTTCTAGGCGATATGGATGATATTTCCAGATTTCTTGCACAGTAAAACTATGAAAATAGCCCCTGAAAATGATAAAAGAAGGCAAACCTGATCGGGGGTAGTTTAGTAATTTTCACGGGATATGGATGATATTTACCCAATTTGTGCACAGTAAAACTATGAAATTGGCCCCCCAAAACAACAAAAAATGGACACCAAACCCAAGGGTATTTCTATGTTTTCCACTGTGGTTGTTTCATAGTTATTGATGGGTCTAAGGGTATATAGGTAATTGTGCAATATTTTATTATTATTTCTCCGAGACACTGCAAGCGCGTCGTACGGACACGTCTGCAGGTTTTTGGCGCATGCGCCATTCGGGAGGCACGTGAGCCTCAGTACAACAGTCAAAAACCAGATTCCGTTGTGTCACATGGTGCACTGAAATGTACTCTTCCTCCCAGTGCAGCGTGTGTCTAGTTACGATGACCAGTGAAGCTCTGGTGGATGGATTTAAGTTTTTTCTCCCTTTTCTCTCTCCTACCGCCCCAAAATACGCTTCAGTCCTTAAGGTTGGTGAAAGTTTTAAATATGGTCCCTAGGCTTTGGATTTCTCTCTTATTATTTGTTTTCAATACAGTTTTTGATTTGTTGCAATTGTGCCCTTCAATTGAAATTGATTATATATGTTGGGTTTCAATTTAGTCCTTACTCTTTTGATTTTCGGTTTGCTTTTGGTTATTTTAATTATTTTGTTATGTAGGTTTTAATTGCTTCTGATTAGGTCCTCCAATTGAAATTTGTCATATATTCTATATTTCATTTCGGTACTTATTCTTTTAATTTTGTAAGAACATTACACATCAATTTTTTTTAAATGTCTTTATTTATTTCAGTCCCAAGATTTTATTTATTTCAATTTTGTCCTTCAATTGAAGTTAATTATATAGCTTGTTTTAATTTGTTTTCATTGTGTCCTCTAATTGAAATTAGTCGTGTATGCTACTTTTGAATTTTATCCTTATTGTTTTTATTTTTTTTAACAAAATTACACTGCAATTTTTTTTAAAATACATTTATTTGTTTCGGTCCCAATGTTTTTATTTGTTTCAATTTTAGTCATTCGATTTGAGTTAATTATATATTTTATTTTTCATTTTGGTCCTTATTGTTTGAATTTTTTATTTTCTATTAATTTCTATGGTTTTTTTCTGTCATTCTTACACAATATTTATATTTTATCAGTATTTATGCATCTATGCTTTTAGTTTTTTTTTTTTTTGTCGTTCTATTTTTTATTAGGGATTTATTTTTATTTGGTTCAGTTCTGAAATTTTAATTTATATTGATGATCATTTTCAAATTAATATTGCTTCCTTTTTTCTTTTGTTCTTTTTTTTTGTATATTCTGTTATTTTTATCTATTTCAGATTAGATGATTTCATGATTTTATTGTTTGCACCATAATAATGATAATTTTAGTAATTAATTTTTTATTGTTTTTTTGTAAAAATATTTTGCTTTTCTATCTTAACAGGAATCCTGCACAGATTTATTATTTTATCTAAATTTATATTATAATAAAAAAATCTCGCATAATTATTTTTTTGCGTTAAAAAAATATGGTGTCGTCCGTGACGGGGCGCGGTGGCATTGGCTAATGATTAATATATAAGAAGTTAGGGTGGCACTTTTCCAATGCAAATCACTTGTTCTAAGATTTGTCAAAAAGTAGTGGAACAAGCTATAACTAAGCAGCCTTACATTGAGTTTTGGTCGGCTCAAGAAAGTGTTTTGTATATATATATATATATATATATATATATGTTTACACACAAAAATATTATTGATATTAGGGTTCATGATGTTTTTATTTTAGAAGTTAATTTAGGTTTTTGGATTATTAGAATACATAATAATGGTTTGACTTTTATCAGTTATATGAAAAATTGGAAAGCCCTTGTTCTTGAATTTTAGGGTTTATTCGATTATTGAAGAGAAATAATAAATTATATAATTTGTTTGCAAATTATGACGTGTATGACATGATTAAGGGTTAAATTAGAGCAATTAAAGACTTGTTTATAGAAGATTGGTGTGTTAATGACCAACCATGCTTAGGTAATTTGGTGAATTTGGAAATTTATTTTAAATGGTGTTGATTTTAGTATTGTAATGATTTTGGAAATGATTAAGGTTGATTTGGTATGATGTGAGGTAGATTACTAAAAATATACTAGTTTAGTGATATTTTGGAAATCTAGAAAGTAATGGAAATTATACGAGTTTAGTGTTTAGATAATGTTTACCATGATCTAATTTTGGGTTTCCCTAAAATTGTACTTACACACACACACACACACACACACACATGGCCCAAGGTCTAAGTTATTTCCTTATCGTGCCATCATAGTACTTGAATGTATATGTCACTCCTTCATAAGCATTTCTCTTATATTATATTATGAAAACATTTAATGTTGAGCCACTATTGATTATCACTTTTCCTATTATTACATCTTTGCATTGCACTATGATGTACAATGTTTTGTTATGTCTAGTACCATTAGGATCCATTACATATGTCAAGTACATATAATTTAAAACCTAGATTCTTCCTATCAGGTGCTCTATGGTTTTCTAGTTGATATCGTGAGGCTTGTATGTCTCATTTAGCACCTTTTATAGAGCATTATATATGATTCAAAACTCAAAATGAATGACAACAATGATATTATAGAAGGATTTTTTTATCCTTCTCAACAATTTAGTATTTATTCATTATGTTTCATCAACTTTAGAAAACTCATTGGTTTTTTCTTCAGTGATGGGTTTATTCATTGTCAGGATAACCACTTTTTTTTATTTGGCCTTCATCTATTTTTCAAGCTCTTTCAAGGTGAAACATCTTCTGCTATGGGTTAAGCCTTCAAGTTCTATTTGGAAAACTAGTGTTAGTTGTGCACTCTAGAAAAAGTACCCTTAGTTATGTAGTAAGGCATTATAGTTTCCTTTACCTACCATTATAAGTATAGAAATGACCAATTTAGGAAATCTCTTTACAATATATTATACCTAACAAACTTTTTTTCTCTTGTCAGGTTCATTTACCATGGACACCTCTCTGCCTATCACCACTTAAATTCTTAAGTTCCTCAAGTCAGTATTTATTTCATCTTAATATGGAAGCCTTTGTATTGGTTGAACATATTTTTACCCGACCTTGATTGACTTCCAGAGCTTTTTCTTAAAGGCATTACCAATATTGATGTTATGTCTTGTGATACTGGTGTGATATTCACAATTTCATTTTAGCTTATACTAGTTAGGATAGGGTGGTTATACTAGCGCGAGTTGTACTACAGCTATCTCTTTGGTTCTTAGTATCTTTTTGTGCATCTCATTTAAGATTTGTAGTTACATTAGGGCTATAACTCACTCAAACAAGAACTTCTATCACTTTTATCCTTTGCTCTTTACATTCAATCATAGCTAATATGTTAATGAATTATTGTGTTAAACTATGCTCATAATATGGCTTATTTTGTGTATTTTTAAATAAGGTAACTATCAATTTCATCTTAAAAGAAAAGGTTGTACTTATATCATTAAATCTCTAAACATTTGAATGTATTCTCCTATGTTTATTTGTATCCTTTTTCTAGAAGAGACGAGCTTAATTTTTCAGGGTTGATATCTATATTGTACTTTTACTATTTGATAAAACCATCCTAAGGTCTTTCCATATTTAGTCTTATGTATTAGCTTAGTATTGCATCACTCAAACTATCCTAAAAAAATACATTGGTAGTTTTCCATTGTGCAATACTTTTGTCATCTTATTGCTATAAGACTTAAGATGTGTTATAGGACATTGTGTTCTAGTGTACTTTATTAACTCAAACATACAAATTTATTTGGTAGAACTATATTCAAGACTAGACATATTTTTACAGCTTATATGAGATCATATAAATCCACTTATTTGATACTCCTTACACTAACTTCTAATGATGTTATTTTACCATGACTAATATCACCAAAGGAATTTTATCTTGAGATATTCATTGACAAATACATTCATAACGATCAGGGTTAATGCATGTATTATTGGTTGCACAAATATTATATTGCTGACCCTATTCACTTATATTTTTTTTCAGGTTGAATTGTTGTCTAGTTTTAAAAAAAGTCATAGGATAACTAAAGATGTTCATGAGAGTTTTAACCTTAAGGGAATCCAACTTTTTTTTATTAGTAAGCATTATGATAAACATGTTTTTCATCTTTCATGTTTCTCTATCAAAGTCGAGTGTTGTAAAGTCAATAAATTTAAGTCTTTCAGGAACCTATATTCAACCTCGATAAGTACATATGACATTTAAATCTCAAAACATGGATGTATATATGCCTATGGATGCAGATGTATATACATGCACTTTGAATATGGATTTAAAAAGTTAATCCATGACTTCTTTGTTAAATATAAGCAAAAGTTCATAGTTTGATGAATATGCAAAGATACTTTTCCAAGTCCTCATCTTGTTTAAATTTCATACACTTTAGAAAGTATAACTTAAAATAAGTATAAGCGCATTCAAAAGCAGGTAGTTTATTAGTTTTTATATACAGGGATGCGACCCCTATATAACTCTACTTATTCTTAAAACCAATCCTCATGTTGGATATATTTCTAATAAAAGCTAAAAATTGATTCAAATACTATTTGTATTTGCCAATATTATTGCAAATCATAAAAGCCTTTTTTTGTTTTGTAATTCATTTGTTTTTCGAGCAACCCTATCAATCAACCTATTTGTATGCTCAATATTGTAATGGGACACAATATTATTTTAAAGTAATGCATTATTTCTTACAACTAGTGACTCGTTCTTATTCAATATTTGAATTGGTTTCTTAAGCCATAAGATTTGGTCTCTAGTCCTCTAAAGCTTTTGATATTTTTCCTTTTATTTCTTCAATTCCTCCTAAATTTCTATCTCGAATTGTATTATAAAGACTTATCATTTCAAAGCACATATTTTATTTTGATAATCTCTCATGCCTAACGTGACTTTCTTTTTAATCTTTTTCATCATCAACTTGGGTTTAATACAAAGATCTTAAATTATTTTCTTCCTCATGATGAAATTGGCTAGCCTATTTTTTTTATCCTTGAACCTCATTCTGTTATGTCCATTTCTTTTTTCAAAGAGGTTATCAATTCTTTATCAATATCTTTTGCCCTTGAAAGCCATTTTTAAAGCTACCAACTCTTTTTTCCTAGATTTCCTATGCAATTCCCATAAACTTTGTTGCCATATCCTCTCATTCACTAATCTTGATCATTCTTTCCCTGCTCCAAGTCTTGTAATAATGTGATTTTTTGTTTATCTTTTTTTCTCAACTGCTGTTTCAAAAGATCTTCATATTTTATTCTTCTAAGAGTTGGTTTTCTAAGATTTTGTTTATTATTATTACTATTGTTTAGCTTAATTCTCAACTTATCCAACTCCTCTTCCTTGCTTACTCTTTTCTCATAGGTTCTCCAATGACATATTATCTAATTTTTGCTAACCAGTATTGGACCTTGTATTCCCAAGCTTTCATATACCCTAAATAACTCGTTGTTTCTCCAAACTATGTAATTAGGGTTGAACAAGGATTTGACTTCATATTCATCTCTATGGATATGCACAAGCAACTTCCAATTATATCTAGTAATTTCCAATCCAATTAAAGAATTATAATTGTTAAACAACCTAGTATACTCGGCTAAACTCCAAGCCTTGAACACATGTTGAGTTTTTCTAAACTGATATAGCTAGATAACCTAATCAGTAAGACCATTGCCTTATCTCTACAACACATAATATAAGATAAATTCTTTACCCAAAAGTTTTTCACCTTAAGTAAATTGCTGGGTGTTGATTATGATGTTAAATATGTAAGAGAAGTAAGGAAATTTGGTGAAATTATGTAAATTGTTGGTAAAATATGAAATAAGAAAATATATGTTGGATTAAATATATGTACATTAAAAGTTTATTAAGGAATGTGGTTGATTTTATTTTTTAAAGTGTTTTTTATTCAGAAATGTATCACAATAATATTTTTTTTTATATTTAAAAATTTATTTTTGACATCAAAACGTTAAAATGATTTGAAAAAATCACATGGAAAAATGAATGACCACATCGATTAATCATATTTGGTGGTTATGAAATATGATTTATAGAGATTAATGAACGACTGCAATTCATTTGGATTAATAGCGACGTCTTTCTTACTCTCATCAGTTGTATCTTGCACCTTCAAAGGCTCCAGGTCTTCTATATAGCCCAACCAACCAGCCAAGATTGAAATACCTTTGAATCTGCTTGTGTGAATAGTCAGCACACATTTATAAATACATATTCCAGTGTGCAGAGGATGCTCTTATCAATTTTCTCAAAACTCATGGCTACATCAGTTTTCTTGCTTTTTCTGCCTTTGATTTTCTTCTCTTCATCTTCATCTTCAACAATTGACAGATTAAACAGAGCCTCTTCTTTATCAGTGGAACATGCAGACGATGTTTTGACTTCACAAAATGGGATTTTCTCTGCGGGGTTTTTCCCTGTCGGAGATAATGCTTACTGCTTTGCTGTATGGTTTAATGAGCCATATAGTGAAGGCAACCGCACCATTGTTTGGATGGCCAACCGTGACCAACCAGTTAACGGAAGAAAGTCGGAGCTTTCTGTACTTAAATCGGGTAATGTCATCATTACCGATGCTGGCCGTTTCACTGTTTGGTCTACAGACACTGTTTCAGAATCCTCTGTGTTTCTAGACCTCCATGAAAATGGTAATCTTATACTACACAACTCGGATGGTGGTGTGCTTTGGCAAAGCTTTGATTCTCCGACAGATACTCTACTTCCTCAGCAACTACTCACCAAGGATATGAAGCTTGTTTCATCTAGAAGCCAAGGGAACTTTTCTTCCGGGTTCTACAAGCTTTTTTTTCATGACGATAACGTTCTCCGTCTTCTGTACGGAGGTCCTGAAATCAGCGTTTATTGGCCGGATCCGGAGCTTATGAGCTGGGAAGCCGGGAGGTCAACTTATAACAGCAGCCGAATCGCTTTTCTTGACCCTTTGGGTTACTTTAGCTCATCTGACAATTTTAATTTCACGTCTGCTGATTATGGAGAAAGAGTCCAGAGAATATTGAAGCTAGATTTCGATGGTAACATTCGGTTATACAGTCGAAATTACGGGATGGAGAAGTGGACTGTTTCATGGCAAGCCATGTCTCAACCTTGCAGGATTCACGGGACTTGTGGGCCTAACAGTATTTGTAGCTACGTTCCTCATTTTGGTAGGAAATGCTCATGCCTTCAAGGATTCAAGATCAGGGATCGTACGGACTGGTCATTGGGTTGTGTACCAGAATTCAATCTCACTTGTACCAGAAATGAGACACGTTTCCGTAAGCTGTCTAATGTTGAGTTTTTTGGCTACGACTATGGCTTCTACCCCAACCACACCTTCGGAATGTGTGAAAACCTGTGTTTGAAGACGTGCGACTGCAAAGGGTTCCAGTTCAAGTTCATCAAGCACAACTACCCCAGTAACATTCCTTATTGTTACCCAAAGACACAGTTGCTGAATGGGCATCATTCACCAAATTTCCAAGGAGATCTCTATCTGAAGGTGCCAAAAAAAACCTTGCCTTTCCAAGAAACTGGCCGGTTAGATTGCCCCAGCACAGCTGTCAAGCAGATGAACAGAACATACACAAAAAACCCAGAAAATGCATCACAGAAGTTTGTTGTCCGGTTTGCGATAGTATTTGGAGCGGTTGAGCTCGGTGTCATTTTCGTAGTGGGGTGTTGTTTTTTAAGAGCTCACCAGAACTCAAGCGCAGGTACGCATAATTACTACAGAATGGCCACTGGCTTCAGGAGATTCACCCTTTCAGAGCTAAAAAAGGCAACTCGAGGATTTAGCGAAGAGATTGGAAGGGGTGCAGGAGGAGTTGTTTACAAGGGGGTGTTATCTGATCATAGAATAGCAGCCATTAAGCGACTGAATGATGCTTCTGACCAAGGAGAAGCAGAGTTTCAGGCAGAAGTTAGCACAATTGGGAAACTTAATCACATCAACTTGACAGAGATGTGGGGATATTGTGCTGAAGGAAAGCACAGGCTTCTGGTATACAGGTACATGGAGCATGGATCCTTGGCTGAACAACTCTCTTCCAACGCACTTAGTTGGGAAAAGAGGTTCGAAATCGCAGTAGGGACTGCTAAAGGCCTTGCTTACTTGCATGAAGAATGCCTCGAGTGGGTTTTACATTGTGATGTAAAGCCTCAGAAACATACTTCTCGACAGCAACTACCAGCCAAAGGTGTCAGATTTTGGATTATCTTGGCCACTAAAAAGAGGTGGCCAAGGTAATAAAAGCTTCTCAAAGATGAGAGGAACTCGAGGTTACATGGCTCCGGAGTGGGTTTTCAATCAAACCATCACCTCGAAAGTGGATGTTTATAGCTATGGCATGGTATTGCTGGAGATGATCAGTGGAAAGGGTCCAACAAAGGAGATAGAGAACAGAAGGGTGGTTAGATGGGTGAGAGAAAAGATGAAGCAAGCTACTGGAATGAGTTCTTGGATGGAAATGATCATGGACCCCAAATTGGAAGGAAAATATGACAAGTGTAGGGTAGAAATTCTGCTTGAGGTGGCTCTGAAATGTGTCGCTGAAGACAAAGATGCAAGACCAACAATGAAGGAAGTAGTTGAAATGCTTTTGCGCCAGGAAAATGATTCTGAACTTGTCTAATCAACTCTTCTATGATAGTCTCGTAACTTCTTATATTAATATTTGTGTATGTTGTTTACAAGTAGATCCCACTTTTTTAAACAATTAAATAAGAAGAAGAAACAAGTTTGGAGAGTAAAATTTCATGAAGATCAAAGTTTGGTAAGGCTTTGATAAAAGGCTAAAGATGTTTTCCATATTTTGCTATGTATTTTCTAATGAGATCCATAATGGTTTGCCATTGATAGAAGATGCAATCAACAATAGTGGTAAGATATAGATATTTTATCCACAAACTTGATGATATTTTTAATAAGATGTATGGATGTTATATATTTAGTGAGATTGATTTGAAAATTGTTTATCAAGCTAGGATAAAAAAAAGAGGATGAAGGGGGGAATAACTTTAAGACTAAATGTTGATTGTTTGAATTGTTAACCATGTTGTTTAGTTGTACTATTACACATTAATTTAATAAGATTGATGAATCATATATTGTGTGAATTTACAGGTAGTTTTATTGTTGAATACTTTGATGATTATTCATAGTAATAATTCAGGTAAGCATAATGAGCATTTACCATTTTTGTTACATATGCTACAAAGAAAATCATCATATGCTAATCTATTAAATTGGAAAAATTATTCACCGTTTGTAATAGTTTATGGTTTAACTCTACTAGAATTGATTTATTTACTTGTTAATGAAATGGTGAGACTTAATGACAATAAAAAAACACAGCTGATGAAAGCATTGTTTAAGAAGGTACAAGAATATGTTGAGAAAAAGAATGAAAAGTATGCAAAAAGGTTCCAAGAAAATAAAAGATGTAAAAGGGTTGTGTTAAAGACCAAGAGATTGAGTTTGGGATTATATGCAAAAAGATGTTCCCTGGATGTAGAAAATCAAAGTTGATGTTTAGAGTAAATGGTTCATTCATATTCCTTGAAAGGGTAAATGCCTACAAAGCCAACCTATTCTGTGTGAGTTATATAAGTTTCCTAATTGATTTAGGATTTTTTTTCCTATTTTACTTAGAACTCTTTTATTATTTTACTAGTTTTGTTTAGAATGTTTTTACCTATTATAACAAGGTTATTTAGTTTGTAAGAAATAAATTAATAAAAGATAGATTGATTATTTATAAGTAAAACTTGTGTAAGAATTTTTTATTATTTTTGGTTCCCCATGGAACTTCTCATTCACATCATAATTATTGGTGTTGGGAGGGAGTTGGATACTTACAATCTTGGTGTCTTTGAACAAGATATCATTGTGTCAAGCACAATTCCAAAAATAATCTTAGCTTTCTTAGAAAGGGTTGATTTGATTATAGTTTTATAGATCTTTATATCCATCATGTTTACATCATATAGGTTATTAAAAATTTAAATAATATATGACATTATTTTTCCTTGTTTTAAATAATGTTAGATGAAGGAATGTGATTGTCTAGTTTAGTTCCATAAGCTTAGCTTATGTAATCAGGTGTGAGGATTTATGTATAACCTACAAAATATGTGTTCTTCATTTTTATAAAGATCCTCCAATACTACGTTAGCTCAAGAAATTAAGTGTTAACTCTAGCTATGAAAGTGAGAGGTGGTGTGTGATTTGATATAGGATATTAAGAATAATGTATTGTCTTGTTATATATTCACCTTAGCCGGTATTTATACATGAGGAATATGCCTCAATAGGCTTAGTTTTCAAGGGCTTAGGTATCATTCCTTGCCTTTATTTGTTGTAGGTCAACATGATAACTAGAGATATATTTATAGGTATTAGAAAGGATACATTATCTTTGTACAATTAGCACTTGGATTGTTCTTTCCACATAAAGATGGATCATGATGGAGGCTTAACGTGTTCTCTATAACTAGTAGATAACACACATTGTAAATGTTAGATGCATGTCTTAAGGACCCTAGATATTCCTCATAGTTCCAACTCCTCGGGAAAAGGAAATCTTGGATTTGGATCAAGCCCCTCCTCTCATTGTGAATGTGCTCATATATACGACTCTAGTGTGTAGGCTTGTTTTTTTATCAGGCGTAGCATAACCCTAGGCCATAGGTTATGTTCCTTTAGTTATATGCAACAATCCAATTATTTTTAGATCATACGAAGAATAATTCGATCAATGCTCCAACGATAAATTTAAACAGTTGACGCAGTTCATGTTAATTAATTTGGAAGTTGTCAATTTGCGAAATAGTTGACACTATTTATATTAATTAATTGGAGAGTTTCTTATGAAATTGTTGATGTTAATTAATTCGACAAAACAACATTTTAGTCAATGACTAGAACAATAACAGGAGATAAAAAAATGTAAGAACCCGTAACAAAGACAAGAAAAGAAAAAACTCATACAACACCATTACCTATAAGCTAAAGTAATAGTGATTTCTATTGTTTATATTATACAAGTTTTGATTTATTTCAATTTTGTTTTAGATGGAAATTGATTATATATTGCGTTTTCAATTTGGTTTTTATTCTTTTAATTTTGGTTTTGTTTTAATTCCCTTAATATTTTTGATACAAAATTTTTACTTTTTCAGTTTAATCCTTCAATTGAAATTGAGTATATATTTTGTTTTCGTTTTGGCTCTTATACTTTAATTTTTTATTTTGATTCCTTTATTTGTTTTTATCTTTGTGAAATAGTCCCTGTTTTTGTCCATGTTTATATATATATATATGCTCTTAGTTTTGTTTTTTAATTTTTATTATTTTCTCTTTTGTTGAGGTAAAATATTTTTGAAAAAATTAGTTTTCAAATTTTAGTTTTTGTTTCTGATTATTTAAAAATTGATATTTATTATTTTTCTCCCTTTATTGTTTCTTTTAGTTTTTTATTATTTTTATTTGATCGTAAAATCAAATGATTTTTTATCATCAGCTAATAATTTTTATTTTTATTTTATCATTTATTTTATTTTTTTGTTTGCTCTTTTATTAACATTTTTAGACTTTTTTTATTCGTTGTTGTAATTTGTTTTTTCCATTATTTAAATAATAATAATAATAATAATAATAATAATAATAATAATAATAATAATAATAATAATAATAATTTTAGTTTTATTTTCTTACTTCTTCTTTTGTTAAAGTTTTTGAGTTTTTCTTTTTCTCGGGATAATTTAATAATTTTTATTGTTTTAACAGTAATAGTAATGATAATTTTAGGTGTTATAATTATAATAATTATAATAACATTATTAATCATAATGATAATAACAATTGTAATTTATTATAGGCTATGGTGTAAATAGTTATGGCTTTGATAGTAATAGTAACAATAACTAACCCAAGAGGTCTTGGCATGAGTGGTGAGGGCGTTCTCGTCCCTTAAGAGAGGTCAGGGGTTCAATCCCTACTCTTGTATGGAGCTGACCATTTGGGGAACACTTTCACCTCTTCGGGGTCCACCCGGTGCGAACGTGGATTAGTCTGGACTAGTGTCTAGGACACCGCATGATTTATACCAAAAAAAAAAACAATAACTCATAAAATAATATAGAAAATATCAATAATGACAAAACAAATTATAATAATGATAATAATATTAATTATAATTTCAATTATATTAATAAAAATCACAGGTGTTGATTATTGTTGTAATAATAACAATAATTATAACAATAATGATGGTGACAATGCTAATACTACCAATAATAATTAAAATATTGATTATTTATAGTAATGGTTATAATGGTAGCTATAATAATTTTGACAATTTAACACTCATGATAATAACAATGAGATAATAATCGAAATAATTCATTAGTCGACATTTTTGTTAAAAATTGATTTCTATGACCTTTTCATGTATAATATTTCAGATCTAATATTATGTAAAAATAAATATACAAAGCCACAAGTAGACAAAATGAGTGTAAAATTTGGGTTATATTATCTATAATGAAAAAATAAACATGTCACTTGCTCTAAGTTTTGCCACAACAAGAACCACAATGTTTAACATGTAAGAAAATATTCATGGTCCTAGATTTTTTTTTTATAATACTATAAATGTAAGCAAAATAATCAATCTACAAAACTTTTGATTATTTAATTTTTTATATATTCATTTTATTACGGATAAAGTGTTTAAAATAATGTTAACAATTATTTTAAAGGATTTTTTTTGTAAAATTATATTAGGCTAATTATTTTTGTAAAATTATACGGGCAAGAAGGATACATTATATTTGTACAACTAGCACTTGGATTGTTCTTTCCACTTAAAATGGATCATGATGGAGGCTTAACGTGTTCTATATAACTAGTAGATAACACACATTGTAAATGTTAGATGCATATCTTAAGGACCCAGATATTCCTCATAGTTCCAACTCCTCGGGAAAAGGAAATCTTGGATTTGGATCAAGCCCCTCCTCTCATTGTGAATGTGCACATATATACGACTCTAGTGTGTAGGCTTGTTTTTTTATCAGGCGTAGCATAACCCTAGGCCATAGGTTATGTTCCTTTAGTTATATGCAACAATCCAATTATTTTTAGATCATACGAAGAATAATTCGATCAATGCTCCAACGATAAATCTAATGATAGTTTAGATTGCTCAATTTGCCCTTAAGACTCGAGGCGTATATCATGTAATTAGGGTTTTTGCGTATTTCATGGAGGAAACATGCTTTCTCACATTGGTCGATTGTGAAAAAAATAATCCAATATCATGTTTATATATCCAACTATTCAAGTGATGTATAATGGAACTTGCCTTTTGATTTGGATCTCACGTAACACAGTTGATGGGGGTGTTTGATATAGTTTTTGTTTTTACTTTTAGGTGTTTTTTAAAATATTTCTAGTTTAAAATATGTATTAAATAATGTTTGTTTAATATTTTCTAATTGTTTTGATGTGTTAATATCAAAAATAAATAAATATAATTATTTTAATATATCTTCAAATAAAAATATATTTTGAAAAGTATTTTCCACCAAAATCTCAAATACGAATTATTTTGGAGAATGGAGGATGGACTTGATGGTCATGGTAAAAGCTAAAAATGGATAGTCTTGGTCTTGATGGAAAAAAATGAATGGACGGACGAAAACAAATCAACAGAGGAAGGCTTGGTCTTCATGAAAAATCCAAAAGGAGGAAAGACCTGTTCTATGCCTTGCTGGAACACCATAACTCATTCAAATTCGAAAAGAAATAGAGAATTTGGATATTTTAAGTAGAGACAAATCAGTCGGACTTCAGAAAAAGGAAAAGGGGGTGGGGATTTAAAAATTAGCAATAAACTTAGCACTGCATACTGGCCCTAATATTTATCTATTTATATATTATACATTATACATTATTATGCAAGAATACGAAAAATACTATTCATTACTGTTCATTGTCTCTGAAAACACTGTGGACGCGAGCTTTTTCATCCGTGTGTCGCGCGAGTTCGTCCACCCTATTTTTTTTGTCTTTTCG